>CAJPVJ010000075.1:0-43033 GCA_905397405.1 Oppiella nova
TGCTCACTATATATAGACAATACACTATGAATTGAATGCAATTGTAATTAAATGTAATTTTAATTGAAATCAATTCAAAATCCGTTCAAATGAGTGATGAAATCAAAAACAAGTCAATGAATGAAATATTTTCAAAAATGTCTATTGGGTTCAGTGTAATAGAGGTGTTCACTGATGGCATGCAATTAGGGTTTTACAAATGAAATGGACCAATATGTCCGTCCAAAAAGTTTTAAATTTTTATTCTACAGTACACATCAACTTAGTTATGTTATCGAAGAGATTAGTTTAACATAAATTATAATTAATGAAATAAAATTAATGAAACGTTGAAAACTGGACGGAAGGACAGGTTTGCAATATGTACTGTCAATATGACATATGTCATGACATGTCATACTTGTCGAGTAAGCCACAGACGCGTGTAGAACGCTATATGCAATTCAATATGTGTTTGCATTGCTTTCAATGCATTCACACACCTCTACACTACACCTCTACACTGAGTGAATATATGACCAAAAAGGACACAATTTGTGACTGAATTTGCATTTCAAATGAAGTTCTTTGCGGCAAACGATTGATTTGGTGTCCAATTGAGTGACAGTTCACATCATGTCTCAGTCGAGTCACTCGTCTCAGAGCTCGAGCTCCGACTCACAGCTAATCAAAGCAATCGTCGAAAGTCTGAAATCTCGAGGAATTTTCGATGAATTCAGACGCGAATGCCTTTCGGACGCAGACACTAAGGTATGACCACCTGATCCATGACTACCTGATCCATGACTACCACATACTCACCACATGTCCATCACAGCCATCCTTCCCGAATCTGTTGCAGAGAGTGGAGGGCTATGTCTCGAAGTTCTTGAGTCAACAGAAGTGGAGTGAAAACATCAATAAAAACCAATTGAGAGAAAGACTTCGCAAACAAATCAATGAGTAATTGTTGTCTAACTTTGATCCCATTGTCTCACTAATGGTCTAACTGTCAGGTCATTGATGTTGAAGTACGGAATCGAGCATTTGGTGGAACAGGTCGTCACCTTTAAGATCAATTCACTGTTTTGGCCACAAATTGAAGACGTCGTCAAACAGTTTCTGGGGATCCAAGAGATGCCGACCACTGCTGTCGCCGCCCCTAACCCTGCGATGCAAAGCACCAAAAGTGTGTCCAAATCGAGCTCAAGAAGTAGTTTGAAAAGTGAGGAGAATATTGAGTTGAAAGTTAAGATCAAAGACGAACCCATGGATCTGAAAATGAGTGACGATTCCTCTCAACCAATGGACATCGAAACCGATTCCAACTCTTCGGTTGGAAAGACGGAACAAATGACTAAATTAGAGAATGAGAGCAATTCAGACAACGGTTACGTCGATTGGCCGACCCCTCCAAAGCCTGAAATGCTTACTCCAGAGCGACCGCCCATAGACTCCATAGACTCTACTAAATCCAGTGATCACTCGAAGGGTATCCATAAAAGTGAAGACAATGTGTTTCACGAAGGAATCAAAGAAAACGAGACTTTCTTAGTAACTAATATTAAGAGTGAAGTGACTTTTGCTGACAAAAGTGAAAGCATTAGTGAAACAAATGCTGTGAATATGAGTGCAAAGGATAGCTTGCAGTCAGAGAAAGACAAACCGACTGAAGAGTCGAACCTCTCAGACGTGAGTTCTGTTCATACGAGCGATTTGTCTGATTTTGATGACGAGATCTCTTTAGACGATTCCAATGATGAGAGTAAAGACAATAAGAAAAATAAGATTAGTTTAAAAGTTGTCAAAAAGATAACGGAAGTGCTATCCAACGAACAGATCAGTGACCGAAACATATGTCCAAAACCTTCACAACAGACACTATCCGACGAACAAAACATTGAAACAAATGTCAAATGCGAGTCAAAGAGAATCCGCAAAATTAATCCAAAGTATTCTTCCGAAGAATTTTCATCGATTTTTACAGAAAAGGATCGTCTGATTGCCGGCACTTCCAGAGAAGAATGGGACGAATCCAATGAAAACAGAATTTTGAAAACTGAAACAGAAATCACTCAAAGGATGAGTTCCAGAAGGAGAAGACAGTATTCAGAAAGTGATGGCAAAGAGTCTAATGATATGAGTCTTCGTAGCTCTAAAATAGTCAAAAGACAAGAGGACTTACCCCTAGACTCGAGATCATCTTCAAGGGGTTCTATCGAGAGTTCTTTGTCAATTCAGAAAGTGATGGCAAAGAGTCTAATGATATGAGTCTTCGTAGCTCTAAAATAGTCAAAAGACAAGAGGACTTACCCCTAGACTCGAGATCATCTTCAAGGGGTTCTATCGAGAGTTGTTTGTCTGAAACAACTCAAGACTCGACACAATCACAGAATAGACCCAAAAGGAAACTAAGCAAAGATAGGTTGGACTCTATTTTCAATTGAAACGTACGGATAGTTGTCATTACATTTGATTTGTTCCTAAATTACCAGAAATGAGTGTCAATCCAAGCGTTACGAGGCCTCAGATCTCTATAAACCGCGACGTTTTGTCTCATCGCGAAGAAGAGGTCAGACGACACCCGATTCGCAAGCGAATGAAGATTTTATTATTCATGATTTGTCCAAATAATGAGATTTCAGTGTATATTACATAAAAAGTAAATATTTTAAAATGAGTCAAACGTATTGAATACTGTAGTAAAATATATAGTAATTCAGTAAAGAGCGCATCATTAGGTCTCTTCAGGCACTAAAGTGATGGACAGTTTCATGTCTGTCCACTCAAACGTTTTCGGCAGATCCGTCTGCAAATGAGTGCAAGTTATGTATTAAGATATAGAAATGGATTCAATGAATATTGCATTTTAAATACCATATCGTTTTGGGACAACTCATCCAAATCTAATAACATGCGATCGATATAGTCATTAGGAATGAGCACTTGAAGCCATGGCCCGCGGATAGCATATCTTTGGCTCAATGAGACGAAAGATCCCGAAACCGATGGCGTCACCAAAGTTATGGCTAAGTCCCCAACTATGCTCTTAAACGTGAAATGTCTGTCGTGTTTGAGTCGACCCCTGTATTTAAAAGTCATAATATACGAGTAATTAATTTCAAATGACAATTATAACAGCAACCGGTTGTCCAGTACTTCTTATAGTGTTATACTGACCGCAAGGCTAATGGCAACAGAAGTCCGGCCTCTAAATTGAACCTTAAGTTTAATCGTTTAAGATATTGGGTTTGAATGAGTTCTCCCGGCTCTGGAGCACCCGTTTCACTGGCGAAAGACATTCTCGAATTGCATTGATTTTGCTGGTCGTGGGAGACAGACATCGCAGAACTGCAACTGTTTCTGCTTTGAGGGTATTTGTGAGCCGCGGAAGACATACCGTTCCGTTTGTTGTGTTCGCCATTCATGATCTTCTCATTATTCTCATTATTAGAGTCCGAGTCGTTGTCTTCGTTGTCGGGTTCACTGCTATGTTTGTCATCACTGGAGACCGAGTCCTGACTCCAATCACATCTCGCGCTAACTCCACTCAAATTGGAGCCCTGAGTGGCGATGCCGTCGTCGACCGCCTCTTGGAGTTCGGGCTCGAGTTCGAAGATTGTCTCTCCTCTTCGCATGTCTGTCACTAACCACTGCCCGCCCGCACCGGCAACCGATCGCATTAAGTCTATAACTCCCGGTCCGTTCCACTGCTGAGCGGCCTGTAGTTCCTCTAAACAGACGCCTACTATTTGGATGAAAGTGACGGAACCGAAGGGAGTGACAGTCTGTGGCAACTGTGGGTCTTCTGTCATAAGCATGTGTTGTATTCGGGACTCACTGTTGTCGAGAGGGCAGTGCCACTAAAGTTACGGTAATAGTAATAACTGTGACAATCACCATATTTGACCAGTGTAGTTTTAATTGGGCTAAAAAGTTTACTAAAAGGGGTACTAAAAGGGGTACTAAATACTTATATAACTAAAACAAATACCGACCGACACGTGATCCCCGCCGCACAACAGGTTGTCCGACTGGAAGACATACTTCGCGAGCGCCTGCATCACCGCCGCCGGCCATGTCGGAGGACTCATCTCTTCGGGTTCGCGCTTCAGACGGAACGTCAACTCAAAGCCAAAACCACTCGGAGTTTGAGATCCAGTTATTCTTCAAACAAAACAAAATGTGTTACAAATACACAGCACTTGAAGACACTAATCAATGGCTCACTCGTGAACCCTTCCATCGCCGTGAAGATCACTCAACCCAAAGCTAATGTAATGCCAATGCGGGGGCACATTGAGAGCCGGGTCACCCGAGTTGGCATACATCGAGATGTAGTCCAGAGGGTCGGGTCCGCCCAACCTGTCGGTGCAATCATTGGGTAAGTGATGGTCCAAGTGTTCATTAGTGTCATATGAATGGATATGTTTACCAATACTTAAGAACAGCTGTCACTTGCAATGGATTGGTTTGATTGGGATATACCCTCAAACAGGTCTCATACAGTGACTGTAGTCCGGGTGATATGAGTGATGGAAGTGCTTGCGATGGCATTGTGTTGTTCACTAAACCAGTTATGCCTCCACTCGAGCCATAAGTTGTGCCGAAGTACTGGTCTCTCGACTCTTGCATTTGCGCTCAAATAGTCTTCAAGCGATTCATTCAAATGTAGTCCAAGAAGTGGAAGAAGTGATGAGATAATGATTGCAAGAAGTGATGAGACAATGAATGCATGGGTTGTCCACTGATAGTCCACTCACTCATCACTGCATTCTCACAAATGTTTATGTTTTTTGTTATTTGGTTGCAAATGAATGCAAACATAAATGACTCGCCAATTGGCATATCATGTATGACACGATTACTGTGTCTGGAAGTGCTGTTAAATTGAAATGATGACACAATTGCATTGAGATATCTGTACAGATAATGAGGATGTGCTCATGTGATCCATATATGACAGCTCGTGACTGGTGTGGATGTGTTTGTGGTGAGAGTTTGTGTGTATTTATGGACATCACTAGTGGACAGAGTTTGGGCGAAAGCACACGAATTGAATGCATTGAGGGGTTGTTTGCAGTGTTTGTATGGTTTGTGTTGTTATCATAATAACTGTTTCTAACCTAACATACAATCAAATGAAATGATTGTTTTCAAATGTATTGTCCACTCAGTAGTTACACAACAGTTAATCACATTTTAGTACTGATTTTGCTTTCAATGGTTTAACTATTGTTTTGCGCCAAACACTGTAATCATCATTAATTGCAAATATATTTCCATTCAATTCATACATAATTTGATTTTCAATTCAATTTGTAATAACATTGCTTTGCATTGACGTGAAGTGCCTTTAAGTGCATTCAATTGGTTTACTAATTGTATTACTACTGTATTGCAAATTATATCCAATTTAATGATATCTTATTGCTATTTGGGTTGAGATCACAAACCATTGAAGACATGTCTGAAGAGCTGGTAATTGCATTTGAATCACTTGTTCGTCAATACTGTGGTACTGATGATCGATATGTGTTATGTCTAGGAGTTGGCACAACTGGAACTGCTGTGCAAACAGTTGTACTCATCGACGGACTCGAGTGAGCGGACCAAAGCGGAGACCACACTGTCCTTGCTCACTCAATCGCCATCGTGTCTCAACAAATGCCAGTTACTGCTCGAGAGGGGAGACGTACGGCACCACCACTCCAACACATCCACCACTTACCTAACACTCTGTCTCTTACTCTTGCAGTCCTCTTACGCGCAACTGTTGGCCGCAACCACTCTCACCAAACTCGTGACCAGAAATCCCAATATATTATCACTTCAGCAGCGGTTAGATATCAGGAATTATATCCTAAACTATTTGGCTTCGCGTCCAAAGTTAGCGCCGTTTGTAACCCAAGCGTTGGTCCAACTGTTCGCTCGCATCACAAAACTCGGATGGTTTGAGTCCGACAAAGAGGAGTTTGTCTTCAGGAATGTCATCCCACAAGTCAGACCTTTCCTTCAGGTCCGCACACTCTCACAGTTATTCATTGATTGCTTTACACTGTTGTCTAACAATTACTTGATGATGATTAGGGAAATGTTGATTACTGTATAGTTGGTGTCCAACTATTATCTCAACTGACGTGTGAAATAAAGTAAGTCTTATTGTGTTATTTGTGAATTGTTTGAATGACTGTCTTTTGATGGCATAATCAGTCAAATCAGTGGTTCGGATGCGAGCCGTTCGATAACAAAGCAACGAAAGATCGCCTCTTCCTTCAGAGACAACCACTTATACGAAACGTTTCAATTGGCGCACGACTTGCTGAGACGGGCCCTCCAGAGCTGGAAAAGCACTAAATTCATTGATGAGACCCAACAGACTTTGGTCAGCAATCTTCTACGGCTTGCTCTCAATTGCTTATCCTTTGACTTCATCGGCACCTCTCCGGACGAGTCTTCAGATGACTTGTCGTGTAAGTGATTATCTACTAATGTGTCATCTCTTGAAACATACGGTAAATGAATTGAATTGTGGAACAGGTGTGCAAATACCTACGAGTTGGAGACCGGCTTTCCTTGACTTTAATACTCTGCAGCTCTTCTTTGATCTCTTCCATTGTTTGCCTCAATCATTGGCGCCGATTGTAAGCAATGTTTTTAGTGGTTACCAGTATTTGCTAACTTTGATTATACTGTGAATGTCAGGCGCTGTCGTGTTTGGTTCAGTTCGCATCCGTTCGCCGGTCTCTTTTCAATAACACAGAAAGAGCCAAATTTCTTATGCAACTCGTGTCGGGCGTCCGGTATATCTTAGAAAACCCTTCCGGTCTGTCAGACCCCGGCTGTTACCATGAGTTCTGTCGGCTGTTGGCTCGTCTCAAGTCAAACTATCAATTGAGTGAATTAGTCAAAGTAGACGGATATCCAGAAACTATAGCTTTAATCACCAAATTCACGGTCACCAGTCTCCAGGTATGTCTCATATGTCTTATTGTTTTATCATTTCAATAACCGTTCAATACTTGAATCTTTATCGACTGCCAGATGTGGCAATTCGCCCCCAACTCTATCCACTATTTGTTGAGTTTATGGCAACGAATGGTTGCATCCGTTCCTTACGTTAAGGCTTCTGAACCACATTTACTCGAGACGTATACTCCAGAAGTGACCCGCGCTTACATCACATCCCGATTGGAATCCGTTAGTGATGTGGTTAGGAATGGATTGGAGGACCCGTTTGATGACATAGGGATGGTTCAGCAGCAGTTGGACCAACTGTCCACTATAGCCCGGTGTGAATATGAGAAGACCTGCTCTCTGATAGTGCAACTGTTCGACCAGTCGGCCCAATCATATCAGGAACTGTTGCAGACATCAGCCCTTTCGCAGATGGATGTGGCCATACAAGAGGGTCGCCTCACTTGGTTGGTCTATATTATAGGCGCTGCCATTGGGGGCAGAATATTCCTCAACAGTACTGATGAACACGACGCCATGGATGGAGAGCTGGCCTTTCGTGTACTACAACTCATGAATTTCACTGACGCCAGACTCGCACAGGTAGTCATTGTTTGAATTGAAAATTTTCGAATAGTTTCAAATAATTTTGTTACTTATTTAAAGGGTGGTTCCTGTAAGAGACTGGAACTGGCGATGCTTTCATTCTTCGAACAGTTCCGTAAGATATATGTTGGCGATCAGGTCCAGAAGACATCGAAGGTCTACAGACGACTGTCCGAAGTTTTAGGGCTCACTGAAGAGACTATGGTTTTAAGTGTTTTCGTTAGAAAAATGTATTTATTTATTGGTTATATTCATGTGATTTAAAGTCTAATAAATACTTTGTTGTTATTGTCTCATAGAATAACAAACTTAAAGTATTGGGGAAACAGTGATCTAATAGTGACGAAAACCCTGCAAATACTCAATGATTTATCTGTTGGTTATAGTAGTGTCAGAAAACTTGTCAAACTAGAAGAGGTTCAGTTCATTCTCAACAACCATACCGTATGTATTGACCATTGTTTCCCGGAATAATTAATTGATTTCATTGCTGTCTGTCCCCTTCAGAGTGAACACTTCCCCTTTTTAGGCAGTTCTGCACAAATCAATGATATGCGCTGTCGATCAACACTTTACACGTCTTTGGGTCGACTTCTTATGATAGATCTCGGAGAAGACGAGGAAAAGTTTCTCAATTTTATCAACAGTTTGACCGGTAATACAACACGAGTCCAATGACACCGATAATTAAATATTTAATTATTATATTGATTTTGATTTAAAGTCGCTTTCGATGCGTTGGCATTGCTTTTGAAGTCTAACTCAATATTTAATGTGGACGAAGCAAAGGTTGCAATTGAATTGATTTGAATTGCAAACATTTATTGAATTTTTAAAAATTGATTTATACTATAGAAAGGACTGATAGGTTTGGCCCGAGATCTTAGAGGTCTAGCGTTTGCCTTCAATACTAAGACTAGTTTTATGATGTTATTCGAGTGGATGTAAGCATTGAATACATTTAATCTTTTTATAGTAAGTGATTACAAGTGAATTAAGTGTATAATTGTATGCATTAGATATCCGGCGTACACTCCAATACTTCATACGGCTATCGAGCTCTGGTATCACGACCCGCATGTGACGACACCAGTCCTTAAATTAATGGCTGAATTGGTTCAAAACCGGTCTCAAAGACTTCAGTTTGATGTCTCGTCTCCGAACGGAATACTACTGTTCCGCGAGACGAGTCGAATGGTTGTCAATTACGGCACTCGTATTCTCACTCTCGGGGATATACCCAAAGACCAGATCTATCCATTGAAATATCCTTTTCATAATTATTTAGTTATTTATTTTGTTTTCTGAATAATCCGTTAATGTCCTTAACTCCTAACTTTACGCTCAAAGGGATATCGATATGTTTTTCAATGCTTAAGTCAGCCCTATGTGGAGGTTATGTAAACTTTGGTGTCTTTCACTTGTATGGCGACACAGCACTGGACGACGCGCTCAACACTTTCATTAACTTATTGTTATCAATACCTCAAACAGATTTATTGGTAATAGTGATGACCTGTTTGTGCATTCAATGAATTGCTGTAATATATGATTGTCTCGACAGAATTACCCGAAACTGAGTCAAACCTATTACGTGCTGTTGGAGTGCTTAGCACAGGACCACATGAACTTTTTGGCCAATTTAGAGCCCAATGTCTTTCTATACATCCTGTCCTCCATCTCGGAAGGCCTCAACGCATTGGACACAATGGTGTGCACCGGTTGTTGCGCAACACTCGACCATATCGTGACGTATTTGTTTAAATGGTTGTCAAAGACGACCAAAAAGCCGACGCAAACGGGTTTAGTTCGCGAGAATGAGACGTGTCTTAAAGTACTGGAACTGCAGCCGGAAATACTTCAGCAAATGCTGTCAACCATTTTGAATATAATTATGTTCGAGGACTGTAGGAACCAGTGGTCTATGAGTCGACCCCTTTTAGGGCTCATTCTGCTGAATGAGGAGTATTTCAATCAACTGAGACAAAGCATTATAAGCCAACAGCCCTCTGATAAGCAGTCATCGATGGCTCAATGGTTCGACAATCTCATGGAAGGCATCGAACGCAGTCTACTTACCAAAAATCGCGACCGGTTTGTACCCACGCATAGCACCCACACCTAACCCATGAGTCTAATGACTGCCATTGTGTTTGACAACAGGTTTACACAGAATCTGTCGGTATTTCGTCGCGATATAAACGACTCGCTGAAAGGGCCGGCTTTGGGCAACTCGTGCGGTGGCGCACAGACTATTGCCGCCTCACAGGACAATATGATGAGTTGAGACCATTGAGCCAATGCTCACCAATCACTTGTAAATTATTTATTTTTGTATCTCTTCGAAAAATGTATTTGTTTTTAAAAAAGTAGAATAAAATTAAATTCTTAAATAATTTTACATTTTCACTGAAAATGATTTTTATTAAAACAATTGTAATATAGTTTACATTCAAATGGACTATTGATTTGACAGACAATATATATATAAGAAAAATGAGATGCAATTCGAGTGTTTGGTTTGTGTTGAGTTAATAATTACTTAAATAATTCTTGGAATGATTCTCAATACAAGTGATGAACGAGTCTATAATTTTTCTAAACATTCAAATTAATTGAAAAAATACAAAAGGATTAAAATTAATCTGGCTAAAAATTATAAAATAAACTGTTTTCACAATCTTATCAATGATTAATATATAATTAATTATCAATTGAAAGCAATATATTAGGAGTGAGTGGTTATGAGGAGACAAAAGTGTACGATCGGGAGGGCGAGTGCAGGTTTTTAGTGGTGGGCGCCGGCGCTTCTGGACTCAGGAAATCCCAGATTAGGATAGTGTCGTCGTGTGAAGAGCTAACGATTTGGAACTCATCGAACTGTAGCCGAAATACTCTACCCGTGTGTTCGACAAGAGTTCGCAGACATAGCGTACCATTCGGTGATCGCGGGTCCAGAGCTGCCGCCAAATCCCATACTTTTATTTTACTGTTAATTCAGTCACGAATTAGTATATCAAACATTCAAATGACAATAAGTGTCACACAAACCCATCATAAGCTCCGCTGACTATCCGCTTGTTATCGAATCGAATACAACGGACCAACTCTTCGTGTCCGTCCAGTACTCGCAAACACGTGCCGCACTCGATGTCCCACAACCTGGTGGTTAGACACACATCAGTCACTCATGTCTAGCATTCATTGATATACACAATACTTGTCGATCACACTATTATCACAATTATACACTGCACTCATCAACAGTAATCATTCATTAAGAATATCGCGACTATTTTTACTGTATATTCCGAAAACTACAGGAAACTTATACATTTTGGTGTTTCTCATGTTCACACCTTTATTAGTCATTGTTATTAGACAACAATTGGTATTTATTGTCAAAATTTGTAAATTTTAATTATAAATATATTTGTTTGAAGTTATTCTTAGTTGCCTAACCGGTGTCTACCGTCTAAAACTTGACTAATTTGAGGGAATTTTGCAAAGATTTGACTTTAAGTCTAATACGTGTTCTGTTTGATTATCACAAGAAAGTAATGATAAGTGAAAAAGATGGTTCTCGTACAAAACGGTGTAAAAAGGCATCATTTTTTAAATATTGCAAAAAAGTATAGGAATTGTAGGAAACCATTGACTTGTGTTCAGATTTAGCTAATTATATGTTTTAATATTTTAATGATTGAGTTTTCGATGTTTAAAAATCTAATGAATTATTAAAACATATGAATCATTACTTCTATCATAAATAGAAAACACGTTTTTCTCTGTTTTTATTACTTGTCAAAAGTCGTTCACTCAATACAATGAACTCCTCCTTACCTTAAGATTCAAGAGTAGTTGTCTATGAATTGATATTAGAATAGTAGTGCAGTATATTATACTCAGACTAAATCAATTCAAATAAAACCTCATTTACAAAAACTATTGAAATAAGAAATTTTTACTACTGTATAATGACTGCCATGTAGTGTACCGTATATTCAAAATGACAAACAAATTATTGAATTTTAAGTTTATGTAATAAATAGTGATAGACTATAATAGTGGTAATGTTAGCATTTAGTTGTCATTTACTAATTACTTGGAATTTAGTCAATAAATGCAAACAGAGTAGTTTAGTAACCGGTAATTTATAAGTATAGACTATACAGTACTGTATACTGTAGTCAAAACTTTTAAAGCATTTTAAAGCTTTTAAAAAACTAGAAATACATATTAAACATTTAAAGTACGGCACATGACATGCATTATAACGTATGGATTGTCACTTATTTAAAATCTAATTAAGCCTTTGGACACAATATACGGTATACAATAGACTTTAAGCAAACAAATGACAAAAAGAGTGCAATTGATGGATACATCATATAATAAAGTATGTCAGACCTGATGGTGTTGTCAGAGCTGCCGCTGACCACAAGTCGGTCGCGATATTGAAGACAAGCGATGCCTCGTTTGTGTCCATTAAGAGTCCGCACAAACTCACAGTTAGAAGTATTCCAGACTTTGATGGTTCGGTCACCAGAAGCAGAAACGATGTACTTCTCGTCGAAGTCGACGACATTGACGGCCGCCCTGTGGCCCACGAGTACACGTCTTAAGTTAATATCAGTGGGAGATGTCATGTCCCAGACAGCGATGGACCTGTCCTTAGAACAGGTAACCATCATTCCGTTGTTGAACCGCAAGTGAAGCACAGCTTCGCAGTGATGGATCAAAGTGTTGACCATCTGTCCGGACACCACTTCCCACACCCGTACCGTCGCATCACTCGAACCACTGATTATCACTCTCTCGTCGTATTGAAGACATAGTACGGAACCCGTGTGTCCGGTCAGTATCTAACGGATCAGACATTAGTTTCAATAATCATTCATAAAATGCAAACATTAAGCCATACTTTGGAGCACTGGAGTGAAGTGCGGTCCCATATCTTAATTGTATTATCTCTTAATCCACTAATGATTTTGTGGTCATCGTATTGGAGACAATAGACTCCTTTACTCGCTTCAGACCTACAGTTAATGCGTTGAAGATTGTGTCGACCGGACCTCCAGTTGTTTTCAGTGCTTTCGATGTCTTGAATTATTTTAGGGAATAGTCTTCTATAGAACATGTGATCCGGATGTTGTTCACCAGCACTCGGCTTAAACAGGTATCGCACCCTTAAAGACATCAACCAATTAAACACATATGCAGTGAAACTCATTGACACGACTGTCACATACCATCCCCTTCTGTGTGATAATCCCCTCCAAAGAGAATCCGTTCGAACCCTACTTTCGATGAGTTTCTTCCACAGCATTCCCTCAGAGATAACGCGATACCACTCTTTGCACACCAGTTCCGCTGAACACAACGACTTGGCGTCCAAATAGGACAACACCGTCTCCGCCACGTGATCCAAGCCTTTCTCTGCAGTCACGGCAACACCACATCCATTAGCAGACATACAGATAACAACATAACCGCCACTTACTCGGCAGTAATGAAATGAAGTCTCTTTGAAGCATTGGTTTGAGATATGAATTGATTTGCGAGTGTTGGCAGTGAGACATCTTCGACAGCAAGTACTCGACGAAGTCTGTCTGATCCGATTCACACCACGAGTCGAATGAAGAAATACAGTCCTCTTTGCTCTTCTCATACACACCGTTCGCCTCATCCGTCAGCTGTTCCTCTCTATTCTTGAACAGCGATGTCATCGACAGTACCTTCGAGTCAATCAATGGTTCAATATTAGTCACAATTGCCGATCAAATTAGTAATAAAGCATTCATTGAATCGTGAGATAAATTGGTGGTCAGATTGGGATCAATTGCAAAGACAGTGATAAGGGGTTAGTAATGATGACAATTGGGGCGAAGAGTGGATGAGTGGACACGACCTCAACTCAACTGCAAATGGGTTAACGACTTGTCATTTCTTACGGAAACTATTGGCTCGACGTTGGACTCGATGGTAGAGATTGTGTCCATTATTTGCTTCAAACAAAGTGTTGACAAACTATGCGACAAAACAATGGATTGATTTGATTGTAATCACTGTTAATCCGTGAGATTGAGTACTCATTCAGACTCACAACCAGTAATCGCAATGCAGTACTCAATAGTCATACATACAGTCAGTCATACAATCAGTTCAGTGTCTGTCTGTGAACAGAGTCTCAGTCTGTGAGTCCTATTTGTGCCATATTTTCATTAGACGTCATACGAGGGGTCTCTTCCCTGCAGTGCTCTCATTGCTGTGAAATTGGTGAGCATTTAGATTGAAAATCCTATAAGAAGACCACAAATAACGTGTAGTTTATTCACATTAAATGTTTGGCATTTCAATGCCGAGTTTCAATACAAATGTCAATAAACTATACATTATTTATGGTTTGTATTACACGATTTCAGTTCGAACTTCGCATTACCAGTTTGGTTGCCGTCAAAAGGGGGACAATACATGTGTCACGTCTGCAGTGAACAGCGCTGTCCTACTCTAAAAACTCCAGTTCCCGGACAACAAATGATCGTATCATACCTGTCCACACCTGTCCAGTTCCACTGCCCTCCGCAATAACTGCTAATATGGATCACTTTCCACATCTTCCACAATAAGCATAATATTTAGATGTCTATTAATATTTCAATAATCTTATGTCTAATATGAATACATGGCATTCAAAATAGTTTTAACCGAATTTTCCAAATTGTGGAAAGGTCATTGTAGAATATCATATTACTGTTAAACAATATTATTACTACTATATACAGTACTATACAGTGTATAGTGAATGTATTTCTACCTCATAATATAATCTATCGAATACCATGAAATTGTTCTACTGTATGTCGGTAAAACTTAATATTTATCATAGCATGTTAAAAGTGTTATTGTAACAATAAGTACAGTTGCCGTATAAATGTATTTGAGTATTAGACCACTGAAATTTGACAATTATGTTGTCATATCAATTATGAGTAATATCAGTTTTGTTGCAATTTACAAGTTGAGTATGGTAGAATTATTCTACTTTTATACTGAATATTTGACAGTATGAGTGATAACGGTAAACTTGTTTTGTAAGTTTATTCTAATTTATATGATTCTGAATTTCATATCTCAAATATCATAGTGTTACAATAATATGAGCCTTAAAGAACCAGAGAGACGCTAGCTATTTTTATTTAATTAATAATTTGACTCAGAATCCAATTATTCATAAAATATTCATAGGTTTACGGTAAGATAGTAACTATAACTTATCAGAATACAAGTAAAATATTACTAATTATTTATATATAAAAAATAGCTAGCGTCTCTCTGGTTCTTTAAGGCTCATATGATATTACAGTAATACCTGTCAAATATTGTAAAACTAATGTAAATTTACACAAATAGTGAGGTAATAGTGTTTATGAATGGATCACTACATATGCCGTCACTTTTGATTGTATTGAATGTTAAAACTTATAATTTGTTAAAATATGAGTTATAATTGAATTAAATATTAGTTGAAAACAATTAAAATGTCAAAAGTTTTGCGAAGAAAAGGCATTTCAAAGGACAGGGGTGTGAGTGCAAGAGATGAGACAATTGATGGCAAAGAAAGAACAAGTGGTTCCCAGTCATCACATCTGTGGTCTACAAGACGTGTGAAAAGTTTGATCATTTGGTTGACATGTGTGTCGTTAATGGCATTTATGGCACATTCAGTATATAAATGGCATTTATATCGCAAGACATTCACACCCTTTGACCCAAACATAGTCAACAGTTCAGTACTGAGTGCCACAAATTGGGGTACTTTTCGTAGCGGACATTACTTCGGTCTGAAGACCTGTTCCCCACAATCAATGGTCACCGGAATGATGTGGTTCTGGAACCGCATTGAAGGACATTCACTACCAGTGAGGCACTGGTGCGACCAAAATGATAGGTTAGGCCGCTATGGATGGACGCGACATGACTTCCACTCTTTCGGCATTCAGGAGATTGTCGACAAGAATGTGGTCTTTGAGACCAGTTTCGTGAAGTACGCGAACAACAGCTGGAGATCACGAATAGAAGCCAAACCCAAATATGCAGAGCACTCGACCTCAATGTCGCCATCAGTTCCCATATCTTTGATCTTCTATGTGGCGACACAACGACCTCAGGATCGGCTCCAAGTGTTGCCATTCAATGCGGAACTTAAGCCCAACTCTAACTTCCAAATTGAAGGCCATTCACACGATTTGGGGGACTTTCGCATGTCTTTCACTATCTCTAAAAACAGAGCAAATGTTTTGTTTAGAAATTATTTGAATACAGTGTCGGATCCACCGCTAGTTTACCTCAAAGAGAGTCTCCTTAAGAATTTGGTTCTCTTTGACATCAATGACATCCAAAGGAACCCAATATTTGTGGTGAACGGCGACTCATTTGACAAAAGAGACCAAATAAGTAGAGCTAACTTTGTTGCCCATCAGATAGTCTTCTCTTCTGCCATCGAATTGTACGTTGAGTTCCAAACTCTCAGCTCTCAGTCATCCTCTCAGTCATCCACTCATTCAACTCATTCAGTGACCATCGAGTCCTACAAAAATGAATTACAGAAAAGGAGTCTTCAGTTCGACAAAGACTTTGAGCTTAAGTTTGGTTTAGAAGAGAAAAAGTTTAGTCAAAATGAGATCTCATTCGCGAAAGCAATTGTTAGTAACGTTTTGGGAAGTATTGGGTGTTTCAGTGGTTATTCATCCGTACACTCAGATCCAAGTGAAGAACCAGTTCCTTATGGGCCGCTGCAGTTGCTGACAGGTGTGCCCTCCCGTTCCTTCTTCCCCAGAGGCTTCCTTTGGGACGAAGGCTTTCATCAGCTATTGATCAGTGAATGGGATCGGGAGTTATCCGAGACTATGATTGAAAGCTGGTTGAGTCTTATGAATAGCGAGGGTTGGATTCCTCGTGAAGTGATTTTGGGCGGTGAGGCCGAGGCTAGAGTTCCCAAAGAGTTTATTGTTCAGAAGACCACTAATGCCAACCCTCCGGCCCTCTTCCTGTCCATAGAAAAACTGTTAAATAACGGAAACGTTGACATCAAATGGTTGCATAAAGTGTTTCCTCGACTTCAACTCTGGTATAATTGGTTTAATGTCTCACAAATGGGACAAATCTCTGGTACTTATCGTTGGAGAGGAAGGAATCCAAATACAAGAAAAGAATTAAATCCAAAAACATTGACATCAGGTTTAGATGATTATCCGCGAGCCACTCATCCAACCGATGATGAGATACATCTCGATCTGAGGTCATGGGTTGCGTTTGCCTCACGAGTGATGGCAAGAATTGCGGAATTGGTGGACAAGTCTCTGGTCGCACAGTATGAAGAAACGGCTCAATATTTAAGTGATAATGAATTAATGGATTCCATGCACTGGTCGGACAAACATAACATGTATTGCGACAAAGGGTTGCACTCGACTCAAGTGACGCTCATTAAAGTGAGAAACAAATCGGACAACGGGTTCGAGAAGGAGAGGAAAGTAGTCATTCCTCCCGCTTATGACTGCGTCCCAGAGTTGGGTTATGTCTCTCTCTTCCCATTTATGTTGACATTAATTGAAACAAAAAATCCAAAATTGGCTAAAATTTTAGATGACTTGGAGAATCCGAAACTGATTTGGAGTTCCCATGGAATCCGATCCCTGTCCCGAAAATCTGCTTACTATCAGCAGCACAACACGGAAGTGGATCCGCCGTACTGGAGGGGCGCCGTATGGATTAACATGAATTATCTAATCCTAAAGTCACTGCATTATTACTCGTCCACTCCCGGGCCCTATCAGAGTCGAGCCCTTTCCATATATCAACGTTTGAGACAAAACCTAATCTCAACTGTGTTTACAGAATATGCCAGAAGTGGTTATGTTTGGGAACAGTATAATGATATGACAGGCAAAGGGCAAGGATCTCACCCCTTCACTGGTTGGTCGGCTCTTATTGTCTTAATAATGGGTGAAAAATATTAATTATGAGATTATGTATTAAAATTTGTTAACAAATTATTGAATTTAATAATAATAATTGCAATTAATTATCGAAAACAATATTTTCTCGTTATTAACATCTTTTCAAAGATAATAATTAAATATTTGGGAAATCATTTAAATAGACACACAATCAGACAATCAGGTCATCCCTTTGGGCTACTTATTGATCGAATCGACTGAATCTGTGATGAGTTTCGAGAGCGCCGGCGAGTTGTGCGGCGCTGTCGTGAATATAGTGCCCACAATCACATGAGTGGCCCATTTGGGGTGATATATGGCTTTACAACAGCCCAGGTCTTCAATCCTGAACCCCAAGTGAACGAATCGGTCGTCCGTTTCGAATAGAGTTTCGTTCGTGTGATCACTCTTTGGGTAATCAATCAATCAGTCATTCATTGAGTCATCCTTTGAGACAATCATGCGATACATACCAGAAATGGTTGACCAGAATATGGATCAATAAAGTCGGCCCAATAACCACTACTTTGCAGTTCTTCGCAAACAGTCTTCGCGTTGGACACGAACTTCTCGAAGAAGTCTTCCCTCTCGAGTTCCACAGCCTCTGAGTATCCGCTCATATCGTTCACAGTTTTACGACTCAATGTGATGGCAGTCAAGCCTTCACTCAATGCCTGTCTTATACTTCTTGGGAAAAGAAGAGCAAACTTTTTGATCATTTGAGGCGAGAGTTGGTGTGCATTGCAGTCGACCACCTCTGAGAGGGCGCCCACAGAATCCATATCTTTGGGCCACAGCTTCTGGTATTTGAGGACTCGGAAGAACTTATGGCACCGACTCTTGTAACTGTTGGACAGAAACAAATCGATGTCTATATCTCTGATCTCAAGAAGTGATGGCTTAGAGTTAAAGGCATTGATATGTTGGGCGATCTGTTGGAGGAGCTGGTGATGGATGTGAGACGTGTTGTCCAAACCGACGCCTATATTGCCATTAAGTGGTGCTCTCGTGTCATGCGGTCCGAAGAGATTCATCTCAGGAGTGGTTCTGCGGAGGAATGAGTCCGAAGTGAACACAGGGCTCGAGTGGGGACGTCGTTGTGGCGCTGATATGGCTCCAGAAGGCAACGACTGATCCGGGGGTTCAGAGCTGTAATAATAACCACTTTTTGTCATAATATTTGACATTTGCTTCAAATTTCGGGAAACGAGGACTCGATTTAAGCGTAACATTGAATACAAGACACGGTTTGCCGTCAAATGGCTTTCAATTGAATCGCATTTCGATTGCAACACAAATCACAACAAAACACTATTTCCTCACAAATGCCAACAAATCCTTTGCACGCAATGCATGTCTCACAGACATAGGGCTCACGTATGGCCCCAAACATGCATTCATTATTGACATCACTGTTACAGCAATAATCGCACAAATGCTGTGAACCCACATATTTTGGACGCCCGGCGTATATTTGACATTTCAATTACATCTAATATCATAGACAACTCTACACCGAAATTAATTAATCAATTAATTAATCAATTAATTAATCAATTCATTCATTCAATCGCCCCAACAGTTTATATTTACAGCATTATTGTTTACAATGTATACTGGTTTCACAAAAGGTCATTTCAATTGATTACGTTATACCTATTTTAATTGACAATTTAATTTATCATTGAAAGTTTTCATTGATCTTACCTTAAGAACCATGAAATGTTAATTAAAGTGGTAATTGGATTGAGTATTAGTATTAAAAGTGGACTCAATGGCAATGGCTGTATGAGTGATCAGTTGAGATGAGATAACTGTTGGCAAATGAGTGCTCAAATGGGCGCCAATGCGGGCGAATGAGAGGGCGAGTCATATGACTGTATAGCACAGCATTTACGCACTCTTTAAGCGTTTGTTTATCGCCAGAGAGTGTGTTGTTTTCAAATCATTTACTCTTACGGTTAGACTTAGACTATCGTTGACTGCATTTAGCCGTCAATTGGATGCAACTCTCACTCATTGATGTGTTGATTGTGTTGATTGTGTGGACCATAAGAGTGCAACTGATAGTGATTTGTCAATATGATTGAAATCACGTGCAATGACCGCTTAGGCAAGAAAGTGCGAATTAAATGCAACAATGGTCAGTTGAACTTACTCTGTATTATTGATATGATAGCTAATTATTTGGCATTTAATATGTTTTGATTGTTTGATTGGATTGACGTTTAGATGACACGATCGGTGACCTCAAGAAGTTAATCGCCGCACAGACGGGCACTCATTGGGAGAAAATCGTGCTCAAGAAGTGGTACACCATATATAAGGATCACATCACTCTCGAAGACTATGAGATTCACGACGGAATGAATCTCGAGTTATATTACCAGTAATTCATTAATAAACTCTTCATTTATTCACATTTCTTAACAATTGTCTTGAATTTTATATTTTCATTAATTTGATAACAAAATAACAACTCTTTGGCCAAACATACGGCCATTAAAGTGGAATATTTCCGTGTTTTTTGTTAGGGTTCGACACCTTTTTATTCCTCAAGAGATTCAAATCTCTGCAGATTCTCATTCGCGTAGTCCGAGGATCGATAATGTCGTCCACAAAACCTATCGATTGTTTTTAGCATTAAATGCATTCAATTGTATCCATAAGTCATTGACAAACCTCTGACGGCAGCGGGGAATGGATTTCCAAACTTATCGATGTATTGGCGCTCGTATTGCTGAGTGTCAGCCTTTCCCCGGTATAGTATAGAGACGGCGCCCTTGGCTCCCATGACAGCGATCTCGGCTGTAGGCCAGGCGTAGTTGACGTCCGCCTTTAGGTGCTTAGAGCTCATGACATCATAGGCCCCGCCATAGGCTTTGCGGGTAATGACTGTGATTTTGGGCACATTTGCCTCCGCGAAGGCATACAATAGCTTCGCGCCGTGTCTTATGATTCCCCCGTATTCTTGAGCCGTTCCCGGGAGGAAGCCTTTAGTTGACAACAAATACTTATCGTTATAAAGATATCACTGTAAATGACAAGTGATGGCACATACCGGGGACGTCAACGAATGTAATGATGGGAATATTGAATGCATCGCAAAAGCGCACAAAACGGGCGCCTTTTACAGAGGAGTTGATGTCGAGACACCCTATGAGGGCATTGGAAATGTTAGGCAAATGTTACTTACAAATCAATGTATTGAATACCGGCCGCATATTTAGGGTTATTGCCTACTATGCCAACCGTCTCGCCATTCATTCGCGCGAATCCTATCAATAGATTCTTGGAATAGTCGGGCATTATCTCGAAGAAGTCATTTTCATCAACAATCTATCGATATTACAAATGACACCTCAATTCATATAATATTGGCATTAATTCAATGATATTTACGGCTAAGACAATGTCCAGCATATTATAAGCCGAAGACGATTCCAAGGGAACAACAGTATCCAAACTCTCAACAATTCTATCCCTAAATATATACATTAAAAGTTAGTTTTATTTTGTAAGTAAAGTTGCAATCATTAGGTATTAAACCATTTGTCGTCCGACTGTCTGATGGGCGCGGGATCTGCACTCGAAAGCGGAAGAAAGCTGTAGAACTTGCGGAGCTGTAGAATCATATCGACGTCGTTGTCGAAAGCCCTGTGCGCCACACCCGACACCGAAGTGTGAGTCTTAGCGCCTCCCAGTTCTTCTTGAGTCACGTCCTCATTAGTTACGGCCTGACAATTGACAACACATTTAATATTGCATTGCTTTGAGTGATCATTCATGTGAGGAGTGATCATACTTTGACGACATCGGGTCCAGTGATGAACAGATAAGAGGTGTCTCTAACCATAAATACGAAGTCAGTCAACGCTGGCGAATACACAGCCCCTCCAGCGCACGGACCCATTATGACTGATATTTGCGGCACAACTCCTGAGGACTGGACATTGCGTAAGAATATATCTGCATAACCGGCCAGAGAATCGACTCCCTCTTGAATACGAGCGCCTCCCGAGTCATTAATACCTATGACTGGAGCGCCCACTTGGACGGCCTGATCCATGATCTGCCACAATGACAGTCCATCAGTAATGAACACAATATGACAACAGATATTTGACACAAACTTTGCAAATCTTCATGGCGTGAGCGCTCGACAAACTGCCGCCGAAGACAGTGAAGTCTTGACTGAAGACAAAAACTTTGCGGCCATCGATGAGTCCATGTCCGGTCACTACACTGTCTCCAGAATACTATAGTTCACAGAATATTGAGTAATGAGTGCAACGGGTATATCATATGCAGGATCAGTGCAAACCTTCATGTCCTCCATCCCAAAGTCAGTGCACTTGTGCTCCACAAACATATCGTATTCAATGAAACTCTTGGGATCTAATAGTAAGTCAATTCGTTCCCGAGCTGTCAGTTTGCCCTAAGGTTTGGTTCAAATGGCATTTCAGATCAATGTCTCGACTCATCAATGCATACCTTCTTGTGCTGGAACTCAATCCTCTCGAGACCTCCTCCCAAAAGACTTGATTGTCTTTTCTTATCGATATCTGTCTTCACTTGAATGGTGTGTAAAATGTTTTCATTTGAACTTAAATTGTATTTCACTTGAAATTCAATTTTTCGCAACTTTTGAGATAATAATTCATTTTTATGACAATTAAATGCATTTAAAACGAGTCTTAAGCGATTCAATTGCAGTGATGCCATCCCTGCCATCCTTTCAGTCGATATTGTCCTAAATAATGGTTAACCAGATCTGAGAACTCAATAATCACCTCAACTTCAAGACCCGGGGTATCAACTGTAAGAAGTGTTGTCTTTCACTGCAATGACCTTGGTCATACAGTAACATGCTCATTTGGCAATAGTAACTAATAGTACTGTACCTCTAATTTGAGTGCTTAACACATGTGATTCATTGATTGAATAAATTGATTGAATACTGTACTGTACCTTGCACAATTTAGAGACTTTTCAATTGAAATGATAGTCTAATTGTGATATTCTTATAAACTTCTATGAATTGACACTTCATTACAGTAGCGCACAAATAACGTCTATATATGAGTACAAATACGTGCAGACATTTGTTGACGAATTACATTGAAATGAACGGCAATTGAGAGACAAAGTGATGCATTAGTTGTGATCATTTTGGGCGCAATTGAAACGTCATATTTCAAGCAGAAGTGGTGACTGAGATGTCTTCGGATGCGAACCAAACCAATGACACCAATGATTACGATTACGAGACACCCAAAGAGGTATACCTGCGTTTGATTCAACTGATCAACAATCAGATGGAGAGTCCGGAAGTGTTGCCATACGAGGAGGCGGTGATCGAGTGCATCGTCGAGCAGATCCAACACATGTCCTCCAATCTGAAGAGACTGGAGAGCAAATTGGATGAGTTCTGTGTGGAACAGCACACCACAGAGTTGCAGCGATTCAGTTATGCCACTCACGAGTACTTCCGCACTCGTCTCCACAAGATTGAACTCAACGCCAACTCTCTGATCAAGTGTTTGCAGACAAACAGACAGTCGATGGAGAAGTTGTTGTCCAAGAATGAGATCAAATACTTGGATAACTATGTGTCGGCACTGGACTCGTATCTCAATGAATCAGTTTTGGGTCGTTTGCCGTTCAATCGGACATCGATTATGGGCTTCAAGTGGATGGATGTGCCCAACAGTGATGATCAGCTCTTCAGCAACACCTATGTGTTCGTGAAAGCACTGAAAAGCACTCAAGTATTGGTCGACGACTCCAGTGGTCAGCAAACCGTGTCCTTAGACAAGGATTCGCAACACTTCCTGCCCTACAGTGCTGTCCGACGGCATCTAATGAGCGGTTCCAGAGATATTGATCTTATTTAATGTAAAAGAAGTCATAATTTAATTGATAATCGCTTTAGTTTTACATATATTTGTCAAATATATTGTTTACAAATAATAAAATGTTTTAATTATTAACTTTGCGTTTGTAATGAGTGTTAAAATAGTTATCGGATTTGAATTTAGATATAAGTCAAGACAAATGCAATGTTAGGGTTAGTGTTGTTTGAGTTCATTGCCGATGCGGTAACTCATGATTTTGTTCCACTCTATCTTGGATCGGGTCACCGGAAGTGGTCGTCGGAGTGCTTTGAATGTCGTCTCAGACATAGTCGTGTAGTTCTCGGAGATAGCCGTCTGGTACTCCTTCTCGGCCTCGGCTACTATTTGTCGCATTTCATCTGCCATTTGCTTTTCACTCTACATATCAATGCAATGGTAAGCGACTCACTGTAAGCACTGGTGTGTCATATGGACTCACATTAATAAAAATGCTTTCTTTGATGTCTTTGCAACTGACGAGTTGTACGTTCCCGTCCTCATAGTAATGCACCTGAACTTTGATCGTCCCCTTCAGCTCCGCTTTGCCCGAACCCGAGAACGTCAGGCTCCATACCGAACGCCACCTCCCGTTCCTACAGTACATCCACAGACAAAGTTATAGTACCGGTATATTCAACTTATAATAACGTAAACTTTTATTACATTATATAATACTGTATATGAGAATTGAAACTTTATAGTAGCCTTTTACACAAATCTATATACGGTAAATATCAAAATACAATGATTCACACATTACCGTAATTGTATAGAAATGGTTAAATTGTATATTGATGTCAATTAATGAAAAAGGCTACTGTACTACAGTATACAATTACAATTCTCATATGAAATCCGACACATTTATTACATATGTACTGTACTGTACTGTACATACCCTAACTATACGGTAACTAACAACTTTTAGTGTTTTGATAATCAATGTTAGCTATAAGTACCATAAGTTAAAACAATGCTACAAATGTAGTGTAAAGGGAGGGCCACTCTTTCCCACCATCTCTCATGAGTACAGCATTAATGAGACACTTATAGTATGTAATGAAACAGTTGTATAGGAAAGGAAGGAAATGTATGCACAATGAGTTGAACGTGAGTTTCTATAGAATAAGTGTAAACATGTATTACCAGTAATTCTTAGGCTGGAACTGATGGTCTTCAATACAAGCGGCTAAACTGATTTGTCCGTTGCTTTCACTCAACCCAAACACAGCACTGATGCCATTGTGGTAGTGGTCGGCGCAGTATTTGCTCCAAACCTCCTCCAAGGCTGACCTCCAGGGCTCACTGGTTGGGTCGGGTGTCCACGACTGGTAATCGGAGGCCTCTTCCTTCAAGTGGTCGTATTTGAATGATTGTCGACTTCGGGGGTCGTAATAGCGATTGGATCCCAATTCGTTGTATTCCGTAATCAATGTCTGTTTCACGAGTGATTCATATGTGAAAAGTCATGTCTTCACAACCGATTGTCATTCAATTGAGTGATACCTGAGTTTGCGAGGAGTCGATGGACACGGGAGTCAACTGGTCTTTGCTGTACTGCGAGAATACACTGAAAGACATACAAATCATTAGTTCATGTCATGTCATGACAAGTGATGGCAGTGTCACACCCGGAGGCCTGTTCTTTGAGCAGTTGGTCGTTGTTGAGGAGTTGGCGCACATCTGCCACAACATAATCACTTCATTAGACATACAATCACTGAACAAAGCATTCAATCATACCATTGACCACTTCCCTGAACTCCCCGGGCGGCGCATGGAGTATGAAGTCAGTGACAATCCGGATCTAATGAGACATTCATTCAATTCATTAGAGTTACACTCAATTGGCAGCTAATGTTTGGCACCTTTTCCGTGTCAGACAGCGGTTCATCCAAATCACTGGCCATTGCGGACAATAAGTTGTCAAATGAACGGATCAGTTGTCAAATCAATTCAATGATACGTCGAGTGATTGAGGGGACAGTCGTCTCAACACAACCTTTAATTGTAATGCAATTGTAATGCGATATTCAATACGTTTGCATTCAATCACTAAAGCATACAAACACTACACACAGACACGCCTCACACCTACCCTACAGACCTCTGTTGAGCACTATTTATACCATATTCTCACTTTCCATACATACAGTCAATAAATGACCCGAATACATTTAGGGGCACTCAGTTTTGTGCCATTGCACACTAATATTATAGACCTGACACCTTATGAAATAAATTGTATCAATATTACAGTTATGAAAATATATCATACTAATACAGTATTACATTAATATACTATAATATAGTATAACATATTATGTAGTAAAAACTACTTTCTATGTCCTAATAATTGAATAGTGGCAATGAGTGTGCAGTACAGTACAATGTATCGGTAGATTACAATTCAATTAAAGAATTCATATGTAAAACAAACATTTAGATGACTATCGTAATACCAATTCATTACAATGATTCACATTAAATGAATTATCGTTTTTAAAATGAATTTAAATAAGATATACTGTTACAACATGCATATATTAACATACAGTACTACTTTGTATGATAATGTAACTACCGTTACGGTCTCCTTTAACTGGTACCGGTTACTGGTTAGCTGGTTACTGGTACCGTTAACTCCGAGTCTACTGTATTAATATAAAATTTTAGAATTTATTATAGAAAACCATTTTAATAATTTCATTGATTCAAATCACTTAAAATTGGATACTATTTAAAAGATATTAAAGTAATTTAAATAAGAATATATTTCTAATTATATAAACTACAGTGTAATTAATTGTACAGTATTAATAACCTGTTAAAAGTTACATTAAAATGCACTAACTTGTAAGTGTTACAGTAGACTACCATGCACAAAGTATTTTTTGGAAACTCACTTTTAGGTGAGACAATTAGGACAATATTCTTAAGTTAACATCTTAAGAATCTATACGAATTCTGTGATCCACTTTACATATGATACCATCACTGACAATGGTACTGTTTGTAATTTGAGAATCACTTCCTATTCTATCATATCACATCGGTAACAGCAACAGTATTGTACAGTAGGATAATTATTCAACATTTAGATTTCAAATCATTATGATATGATGTGATAGAGTCTATGATAATGATTAGACTAACAGAAAGATTATGTAACATAATGTTCATGGTACTATTGAAACACTAAAGTCTTAATATAATGTTCATATGTTCATTTAATGTAATTCATATTAAATATATGACCATCGTCAAAATTTTTTCTTGGATCGTTTTTAATTGTTGATAGATGAACTGAATCTAACATAAGTATGAATTGAATTGAACCAGGTTCATAATTGATACTGTATGATAGGGGGCAACATGTGATGTAACAGTTGATATGTGTGACTCGCATATGAATGCTTGCAAATAGCAATGAAACCGATTTGTATGTTGTGTTCATTTGTTGCTAATTGTAATGATTTTGTCATTCAATTCATCATTGATTTGCATTTCAATCAATAATCACTTGAATTGAATGCATAAACAAAATACATTCAATTGAATCACTGTTTGTAGTAATGATTGAACTCTTGTGAAGCCTTACTCTTACTGAAAGGTGACATTTATTTACCGTTAGAGTTAACCACTGGATCACTGGATCTGCTGATTGGATAATAATTGGAGACTAAGTGTAGAGATCGTGTCCACCATTTGGTCAGCGACTGAATCGCTTGAAGTGATGGTTGGCTCGAGAGAAAGGGAGCGAACCGTTCACAGGTTTGCATGGATTGAGTGCTGGAAGTGGTAGTGATGATGGTATTGATGTATTGTGTATGTGATGATAGGGACAGACATGATCGGGACAGGGATGAGAGGCACGGGTCAAACGGGTGGAGGAGTGGTACGTCTGGTCTGCGTCGACGGGTATGAATGCCATGAATGCCATGAATCCATGAAATGATTTGCAAACGAGTAATAAGTGAGAGATAAGACCTAATATACACTAAGAGTACTCTTCATCTGAGATATACTCTGAGACCTAAACCCCTAAACGTATGAATTGAGTGTTGAGTGACAGTCAGTGCTAGTGATCGATGAGGACCTGAAGCGAGACAAAGAGTCGGCGATCTATGAAGAAGACCACTATCTGTGGACTCTTTCTAAACCATTTGTCCCATTGTTTTAGTCTCCGGACTGTTATTATAGAACTGACAATAACTCAGACGACAATAGCTATGATAGTAGTAGAAGACATCGAACTCAGGAGTACGACAGATATGACTCCGACCGTCGCAGTCATCGCGACCGAAGGGCTCGCAGTCGAAGCAAAGACAGCAGAGATCGAGACCGCGATCGTGAGTCCACTTCCGGTGCAGACAATCAGTCCAATCGCTACTACAATGAAGACCACAATAGCTCTCATTATGATTATGCGAACGACTCGACTGATAGGGACAGAGACCGAGACTATGATAGAAGTCAATCACAAAGAGATAAACGCGAAGACATGCCTAACAATACGATTATGATTAGAGGTTTAGCGCCACATATCACCGAAAAGGATGTAATTGTTTTGAAACTGAAATAACTCTTGACTCTTGAGTGTTGATTACAATTTGCTCGCATTTGCAGATTGTGTCCAAACTATCGGAACATAATTTGATGGCAAAAGATATACGACTCATGAGGAAGAAAGAGACGGGTATTTACACTATAATTACTTCGGTTTATAGTTTGCTTAGTGAAACACAATACTGTAATTCAAATGAGTTATAGTTATAAATATTGCAATTGATTTAAATGCGGGGTTGAAGTGAGAGAGCAGTCGATGTAATTGTGTTGCGATTATGTATTAATAGGAGTTTCGCGTGGATTTGCTTTCGTCGAGTTCACTAATATTGAAGATGCGATTCAATGGAAAGAATTGACTCAGGTTTCCATCTTTGCTAGCTTTGCATGTTTACCACGTCTTGAGATCTTAAGACTTGATGAACATTGCACTCATGTGGCCATACATCCAATATTAACATTCAATTATTTCTACTATTTTAAAATAAATATTTGCAAAACTCCCGTATTATGAGTTGTGGGCTCTATATAATGCTTTCGATTTTAGGGATATGTGTACTTCGATGAGGAGTGCGAGGCATCCGTTCATTACTCCATTCCTAAAGACTCTTTTGGTGGCGATAAGAATATTATGAAAAACGATTGGATGTGTTATAAGGTTTGTCCTCTATATTCATGTTGCAGTTTATTGAAAGTGCTGTTTCAATGAATGACTTTTAGTGTGGAGTCAATAACTTTAAACGTCGAGAGGAATGCTTTAAGGTATGAATAATAAGAAACCATTTGATTAACAATTGTCTGAAATAATGATTGAATTGTTTGCAAAGTGTGGGACACCTAAAGAAGAGTCACTCGCAAATGATACGGGAGATGATGTCAGTTTGAGTCCAACTAATGGTTTGAATTTATTTGTATTATAGTTATCATACGATTATATACGAGTAACTCTTTACTAATCATCAATTACTTGATCCATAGCTCTCTTATTGCGTAATTTGTCTGCCAATACAACCGAAGAAAGAATTTTAACGATTTTGGGATCAATTACTGCTCTACCGATTAAGTCCATTCGTATAATAAAGGATCCGTTGTATAACATATCTCGAGGCATGTGTTTAGTAGAACTCAACTCAACCCTCGAGGCCTCACAACTCTTTACATTACTTTCGTCAATGAGTATGGGGTTTGTCATCGACGACAGTGTGGTTCAAGTGAATTATGGTAAACGGAACGCCACTTTAGGCCAAATCAACACCAACTCCAACGCCGCCATCGTTGCCCTGGCGGCCGCTCAATGGAAGAACTTGGATGAGACCCACTCCAAGAAAACTCCCGTTCCATCCAATTCTGGTCGTAGTTCTATGTCTTCAAACAAATTGGGAACCGTTTGCGTGAAAGGAGTTGAATACCAGAAGTACGAGACACCAAATATCTCCTCTTTTCAATTGGATGAGTCTTCCGGTTATTATTACGACTCCACCACTGGTTTCTATTATGACTCCAACACTCAGTACTTCTATAATACGGTATTTATTTATTCACATATTTATCACTCTTTTCATTCATCTCTATATCACTTACAGTATTAGACTTTAAATGAGAAGATAAATAAACCATTTATTTAAAGTGTAGTAATTTTGTTCAGTATTTACGTAAACTCTAAAAATAGAAATTTTATTAATATTTAATTATGGGTTTCTCACAAAACACTTCTGACAGTAGTTCTCATTAAATGAAACTATTTTATATGGTGTGAAGACATAAGTTTTCTGTGATTATTATGATTCATAATTACATAATTATTAATTACATTCATAATTTATGACATAACTTATATACATATTAATATATCTGTATATATAATAAGTTATTTATATATTTGTACTAAACTATCAAAATTGAAATGACATTAACAGCAAATCCAACAATACGTGTATTGGGATGACTCTAATCAGACATATTTAACGGTTGAGTCTAAGAGTGAAACCATTGAAAAAGAGAAGAAAGAGAAGCCTAAAGATGTGAAGTCAGATAAAGTGAAAATCGCTAAAAAGATCGCCAAAGATATGGAAAAGTGGGCCAAAACTCTGAACCAGAAGAAAGAGACGGCTCGCACTTGGGTTCCAACCGAAGCACTCAATACTGTAGAGACAGTCCAGAGCTCGTCCGCCGACGCAGGCTTTACAGTACTCGAGCAACAGGTCTCGAACCCCGAGCCCGAGACCTCTGTTTTCGACTCATTCCAAAAACAAGTGATGCCTCAAGAAGTGAAGTTAAATGCAGACAATAAAAACCACTTCTATTTAAGTGCTTATGAGATAATGAGAGCTGAGGAGAAGCGGCTCATTGATTGGGAAAAGTTGGCGTGTCTTCTGTGCAAACGTCAATTCTCGACCCCCGAGCTCCTCAACAAACACATACAGCTCTCGGACTTACATAAAGTGAGTAATTCACGAGAAATGCCTTACAGTACAGTATTTGATACTTTATTAAACATGAAATGTGTTGAATTGATTTGCAGTCAAATTTGAATGCTTTGAAACATCAGAAACTAAGTGATGAACAAATTGAAGAATTAGAGAGAACTGAAAGCGAGGTTAGGATTATATGATTGAGAATTTAAACTGAAAACTAATTGATTAATTGTATGAAAGGCCGGGTATAGGGATAGGGCTAAAGAGCGACGGAAAAAGTACGGAATCCCAGAGACGCCCGAAACAAATAAATTGAAGACTAAATATTTAAGTGAATTAGAAGAGCGCACCTCTTGTGATACTACTGTTCCCTTGCATAAGACACCCATTTCCGATAACAATATCGGCAACAAAATGTTGAAAGCCATGGGTTGGGTTAGTGTTATTCAGTTTGTATTCACTTAACACATGTTTAAACCAAATCTCTTATGTGTAGACTGAAGGCACAGGACTGGGAAAAACAAATCAAGGTTTGAACTCATTGTTGAATAATTATCTTAAATAATTGATTGTGAAAAATGGTATAAATTTTAGGAACAAAAGATATTATAGAAGTGGAGCGAAGGACAGAATTGGTTGGACTGGGAATGCGAGCCAACGTGTCGACCGCAACCGGTATTATTGAATTGAATTGTGTTTTATTTACAAACTAATGCGACATGAATGTGACAACTGTTTCATAGGCCAGTCATACAAAGATGCCGTCCGGAGAACAATGCAAATGAAGTTTAAAGAAATGCACGAATGAATGAAATCTAATATTTATATTACTGGAAACCAATTTTTGTTAACTTTTTTGCTGTAAATATTTTCATTATTCAAATAAAATTTCTCACATTTATAAAGTAATTCAATTTGTCTTAAAATAAACTATTATTGGATCCTAGTGTGTACCATATGATAGTGTATATTTGGCAATCATATTACTGGGACATACGTTTAGCACATTTTCAGATCTAATCGATTTGATCTGAATTTTATAAAATCTTAACTTTGGTGTTATATTATAATTATTTATAGAGTGCGACTAATCTCAGATTAATAGCCATTTAATTAGCAAGGACCATAACGAATGCAATTAATTGCAAAATGCAGCCAAAATATAAATAATGAATTTACTAAAATATTTGGAAACCTATTAAGAATTTCAGTTTTATTTGATATGCAGTAATGGATTAATATAATAAAGAGGAGTAATTTGAAATATAAATAGTTTTTTAGTGATGTTGTTATGTAAGTCTTGATTTAGATGAGTTGAGTTGAAGATTGTGGCACCGGATCTATAAATATATTCGCTGCACATGTACTCTGAAGTGAAAAGATTTCGACAAACACTTTGGATGGCATGAAAGCCTATAATTTTGTCGTTTAGTTATTCATCGATGAAATTCTTAGTTTTTGTTCATAACATCCATCGATTCGTTTTGACAGCACTTCTTCTCCACACTTATATTTATAATCACTTATTATTTTTGTTTGCAAATTGTTTTAATTGTTATTAAACTGCGATTAAAGTGTTTAATCAGTGAAAGTAATTATCTTTATATTAATTATCATCATTTCAATGCGCTGTAAGTCTAAATATTTATTGCGTTTAAAATTTTGAAATATATATTAATTTTCAGTTTAGATTGACTGATTTTAATATACTATTAATAAATTGGATATTATAACATAAACTATTTTACATAATATTACTTAATGAAAGTAATTGAAATGAATGAATAATGACTTGAAAGTAAGAGTTAGTGACAACAATAAGAGCAGATATGCTAAACGACAGAATTTCGAGAATTACATCAATGCGATCATCAGACATGGGATACAGAAGTGATTTTTCTACGAAAACAAACTTAAGAAAAATAGGTCGGATGTATACCAGTCCTTCTCTCGATCGACTCAATTCGTTTGATCGACACATAAGTCGAGGGCTCTCTCGACAGAAGAGTGTATATGACTTAAACCCTTATGAAACTACAAATTCACTCAATTCCTCATACAGTTTAAGAACTTCAAGTTTTAGAACAATGAGAGATCCCGAACCAATTAGTAGGGTTTCAATACCCCGACCCAGACATGTCATCAATGGGACGGATAGGTATTCAAGTTCTTCCACAGCAACACATTCTTTGAGGTCATCGAGAATTACAGACCCTTTGGCTGTATTGGACAGAAGAGACCTATTTTTTAGTCAATTGAATGCAATTTCTTCGCCGACACCTATTCGAAGACCTAAACCCCTGCTGACCAACAGTTCAAATATGATGTCATATAAGCATCACTGGCCAACCATAACATCTCACGACACATGGAGGGCACGATTACGGGAACGACCCCTTCTCTCAAATCTGTCGACAGTCAGGCGCTCAAAGTCTCCGCTATTGAGTTCAGGTATGAATTCGAGGGCGTCTTCGACCACCTCTTCTACAAAATTAGACGAAACCCTAAATTCAGAGGCAGGAGACGGGTCGTATGGTATATATAGAAACCGTTACATAATTAAGTTCAGAGAAAGAGAGCATAATTTAGGACAAACTGCTTCGCAAAGAAGATCATCGATTACATGGGATTTGCCAAAGAGTTTCACTACTGATGTCAAAGCCTCAGACGAGCCGCCAATCAGTGAAGACTCGGAACAAAATCAAGATTTCGAGACCAGAGACGCAGAATCTGTTGCTCCCATTACTGAGAGTAAGCAAAACGAGTCGGTCTCTCAAGTATTTAACAAATCGGATAATTTGGATGAAATTCATAAAGAATTAAAAAATGAGGAAATCATTGAAGAGTTGAGAGTAAAGGAGAATATCATAGATAAGAGCGTTTCAAATGAGTTGCAAACGAGCTATAAAGGCAGTCAACTTGTAACTGATATCCTAACCATTCATACGGCTGTAGTGATGCCGGAGCCAAGTGGAGCACCCATTGGTTTCATACAACAAAAAGCTGTTTCCCTCAAATCTAAAGCACCCAAAGAACAAACCAATAAAACTACAGAAAAAACTCCTAAAAAGAAGAAAGTCAAGAAAAAAGATGTTTTAAAAGGTAAATCAATTGCTTATTCATGTTTCACGAGAATTATTAATTGCTATCAATATTACTTGTTTTGTCAACCAATTAATATTCAGATAAAGATAAAACAACAGTTGAGCCAAAAGTTCAGATCAAATCCCAGGAAAATGTTGTAAAAACAGAGATTCTTGTAGAAAGTGATAAAATTTTGCCAAAAGTTCGCAAAGATTTGAATGAAAATATTGTGAATGAAGTGATTTTAGACAAGAAAAAAGTTTTAGATTTGACGCCAAAGCGAATTAAGTTTAGAAAATATACTTTCGATGACTTCAATCTTCTGAAAGTTCTGGGGAGAGGCAGCTTTGGAAAGGTATCCTAAAATTAATCATTTATAATGTGCTAAGAATAATACAATAATATTTCTTAAAACTATAAGGTATTATTAGCTGAACTGAAGCAGCATTCGGTGTATTTTGCGATCAAATGTCTGAAAAAGCATTCAGTCATTGAAGACGACGACATCGAGAGTATTATGATTGAGAGGAAAGTGTTGGCCTATGGAAGCAATCATCCATTTATTTGTAAATTGTTTTGTACTTTTCAAACAGAGGTATAGATTTTGTGAAATGAATGGTAGAATATTATGTAATTGAAAACATTTGATATGCCAATGGTTTACAGAATTATTTATGTTTCGCAATGGAGTGGTGCTGTGGAGGAGATCTCATGTTTCACGTGCAGAAGAGCGGCAAATTCGATGAAAATAAAGCCAGGTCTGTCTGTCTGTCTGTTCAATATGCATAATTTGCTGCCTCACTAATACCTGTATACCTTATTCAATAATATTACAATAGAGTGTTATGTAACATAGTCCATGTTGCTTAAATTAATAACATTAAATGAATTAATGGATGAGTTCTAGTTAAAATTATTATCAGTATACTGTATATATAACTACATACTTATATAAAAGCATAGTATCTTATTCAAAAAGTGATTTTCATTATAGAATATTATTTAATTTTTAAATTTATTTAAAACTTTAATGAATTGACTTAAAAATTAATATTTTTGTTACAAGAACATTTAAAAATTATGGGTTTTTAAATGAATATTTTAAAACTATCTACCTGGTTCAACTAGGGTAGTAATCATTCAATTATTTTTATCATAGTATACACTGGATTTTACTGTAAAGTATAATAAGTTATACACTTTCAAATACTAACTTACGTGTAGGACAAATATGCTTTTAGTACTTATAATTCTTTCAATTTTGATTAATATATTAATTTGTTTTAGCACTGTAAAAGTTAATTCAGAAATTATATTAGCCAGGTCATAGTGATCGTTTAAAAAGTTTATGTAAATGCTTATTTGCTAAATATTTGTTTAGATTTTTTCTTTTGACATATTTGTGTAAATCGTGTTTCAATCCAAACATTTTCTGTTTATTATTTTCGGTATATTGAGTGATATATGCAACGGATATTGAGTGCAAAGCTCTCATCGAGTTCTACAATAATATTCAATTTATAAGTTTTTCCGTCGCGTCTCACTTTATAGTCTGATGTGTGAACTATTAATAATTTTTCAATTATATTAATAAAAGCCTAAGAATACTATTTACCAGGGGTGTGTTGGATTGAAACTTGATTTAATTGTTGAGCAAGTTAATTCAAATATTTAAAGTATAAGGTATAATATCATTGGTTATACCATAAGATAATCAATGAAAAGCCAACCTACAAATTGTATATTCCTTTGATTACTTTACCTGGTACTTTTTAAGATTATTTTTCTTTATATGAATAATTTAATTTAATTCTTATGATATACATACGTTATCAAAAGAAAAAAGTATACCTGTACCTTTGACTTTATAAACAAGAATACTAACATGTTACTTTACATGCCAAATAAATGCATAAATTAAATGTTTGGCAGTAAAGTTTTCAGTACAAAGTTTGTACTACAAACTAGCACGTTTAGAATGTATTTCAATATCTCTTAAAGTGCAGTTCAACCTCTTTTTAACTGTAATTTATTCTGTTGGCTCTCAATCTGTAATCTACTTTTTCTGCAGTTTGAATATCAGTAAAAGAATATAAATATAACTTTTATAACATTTTAATAGAATAATTATTCAAGTAACCAGGTATCTTATATAAATTAAGCTTTGAATACGGTATAAACTAATTTATTCACTATTACAGTATCTTCTAAACTTCTGTCACATTTATTAAATAATATAACAATATTACAGAGTCTTGAGCCTTAATTTAGAATAAAAGTTCTTGTTAAATTTAATTATTGTATATTATTTTATATTATAACTTACTTGCAAATGATTTTAGTTTTTAATTTGTTAAATTTTCCATCATTAAAACTATGTATTTATATACGATTTTGGAATGACATCATATATGTGTAGCTAATTTTATAATCAAATGTTATCAAATTGAGTTATTTTATACTAGTATAATATGCTTTCATTTAATTATATATTTTTATTTAAATACGAGCACATTATTAAAGATGAGTTTTTTAGATCGATGTTTCGGAGTCACAACACATGTGATAATTATTATACAATCGTTACATAGTAAGAAATATTAGTCAATATTTAAAGTGTTGCCAAAATTTGAAATGACCCAATTCTCATTCATTCTTAAGCAATAAATTATGAACAGTTACTTGTAATTAAATATTCTTGTATTTAGAACTACTTTAGATTTGTTTTTCATTTATTGATTTACATACATTTATAGTTGTTTAACATTTAAAAATGCAAATGTTTATTCGGAAATAATGATTTAATATTTTTATAAATAATATATAATTTTATCCTTTAATAGGTTTTATGCATCAGAAATTCTGTGTGCCGTCGAGTTTATGCATTCAAAAGGCATTGTCTATCGGTTAGAAGATTTCATTTTATAATGTATTGTCCATTTTATACAGTTTTGTCAATTTCATTGTGATTTTTTATTTCATATAGAGATTTGAAATTAGATAACATCATGATAGACCAAAAGGTATGAATTGTTTTTATTTTATTTTTTCAAATGTTTCATACTTTTTATAAATGAATAAAATTTATTAATCAACACATTTAATTAAAGGGACATTTAAGACTTGTAGATTTTGGAATGTGCCTGGGTATGTGTAAATATTATATTGTTATTCATTTTTTATGCATGATTTTATATAAACATTTTATACAATTAAAGGTCAGATATATCGTGAAGACTTGCTTCCGTCTAATTTTTGTGGGACTCCTGAATACATGGCCCCTGAGATTATAAAAGGAGTCAAATATAACCAATCGGTTGACTTCTGGTCTTTTGGTGTTTTGTTGTATGAGATGGTTGTGGGCACCTCTCCCTTCCATGGTCTGTATGTCTCCATTCATAATAACATATCAAATGATTTCTATATTAAAGGCACTGATGAGGAGGAACTCCTGTGGAACGTCTGTTACGAAGAAATCAAATATCCCTTATATTTAAGTGAAAGCATCAAAAGTTTACTAGTTTTGGTAAATACTGTATAAAGTGATTATGTATTTGAGTTATATTTTGAAAAATATTTCTTTTCAAGTTGCTAAGTAAAGCTCCTGAACAACGGTTGGGAATGCCTACCTGTCCAGCCGGTTCAATCCGTAGTCAAACATTTTTTAAAGGTGTTGAATGGACTAAAGTAGAGAAATGCCAAATAAAGGCACCATTTATTCCTGAACTGGTGAGATAACCCATAAAATATGATATGACAAACGTTGTGGTCATAAACTAAACATAATATTTGCAAACCAGAGCTCACCCTTTGATGTCTCCTATTTTGATGAGTATTTTACTAAAGAAGAGCCAAATCTGACGCCTGTTTGTCCGAAAATCACTCAATCAATCGATCAAACATTATTCGATGGATTCAGTTATACCAACCATAAGATGACCGACTGATTGACTCGGCTTTGCATATATTATAGTAATTGTTGTGAATATTTCATAAAACATTAATAACAACACCATATTAGTTGTTATATTTGGTTTTAAGTATATAAATGAATTATTTATTCTGTAAATATATGATTTTTTTGCATTTTGTTTCAATGAATAATTTTTATAATTTATAAAAGTTTTTGCGCCTGTTTTTGTTAATATTTTAAAATTAATTGGAATTTTAATTCAATAAGTTATGAAAAAATTTACATTTAAATTGAATTATTTTTCAAATTATATAAATACAATGAATGTGTGATTTTAATTATATTAATTCTGATTTTGTATTTTAATGAATTTGATTTTTAATAAAATTTAGTGATTTATTCTTTAAAAAAAAGTTTTACTCAAATAAGATGTACAGTAATATTATTAATTTAATGTTACTATAAATGTTATTAAACTCATCTAATTTACCATAAATTGTAGAAAATTTAAAAATATCCTCATTCTATTTATAATATGCTGTATTTAATATCTACTGTATGGTGGAGTGTATGTAACATATTTATTAATAAATGTATGGAATTTGCAGAATAATTATCTAGAAATTGGATTCGCATTTCAATGGGTTTATTACATGAGAGACTTTGTGCACGGAATGGCTTTCTTTTGATTAATGATTAGAAATATGAGAATTGATTCGTTAATCAATCTTCTATTGCACTCAATTAGTGAACAACTAGTGAACTGTTTTGTTAATCTCAATATTTAACATAAGTTTGAGACAAATTTGCTGTTTGTGAGGGTTTATTAGAATATCTACTGTTAGGTCGTGAGTGTGATACGGGTGCGTATGGATCACTATCATTGCCACTATAAGAGCGATGAGAATTAACGGTGGATCCGCCTCCTGATGTATATCCCGTGTAATGATTCTTATTAAGCGATATACGCGACCCATAGTGAGAACTGGGGGTCCAATCGATTTTGTACGGATCGTAATCTTCTATTTCTGACGGCTCTCTCTCTGAAACCTTTTCATCGAAACAAAGTTTAATTTGAAACTCATATATATTTATATCATTTAATACAAATATTACTTCGGTTTTAATACAGGAACAGCTGAGTGATGAACACAAGAATATATTAACCAAAAGCATTACTAATAGCATAATGGTTAACATTATGCAAAGGGCTATCAGCCATGGGAACCTCCATTCTGTGCATTCTTGTAGATAAGATGCGGCTAAAAATTAAGTGTAATTAAACTTTTAAACCTTAATTTGAATCTAAAAATATGAAACTCACAGATTTGAGCTCCGGGTTCAACAACAAACACAGTGGTAGAGGCGAGCAATTGTACGGAATCCTTACTTAATGCCAAATCTTTGTTATCATTTGTCACTTTCAAATCATCACTATTACACTGAAGTTGAGGACAGTTAGCTTTACATAAGACTATATCACATTGAAAGTGAATTTTATTCACTTCAGGAAATCTAAACATTGAATATATGGTGGCCTCAGCGTAATGACTATCATTGTATGTGAAACCGGAGATTATATTCAGTTTTGGACATCTGTCAATCAAATCATTAAAATTATGTCTTAAATGAAATAAAAGGCATATTTATTATATTGAATCGTTACAGACCCATTGGCATCGATTAACTCTACTTCTGAAGTATTGGCTGTAAAACTAAAACAGTTTCTTACGATTAAACTGTAATCATCTGAAAATAAAAATATGAATGATTTACTAATGTTAAGAAATAAAAATACAAAGTATTTATTTGAAAAATATTTCTCAGTGGGAGAGACATTTATTTGGACATATAATTGTCACATAATTAGTTTTGTAATGAAAAATGCGAAACAATTGAATGATTACCGTCAGGACTAGAGATTTCAGCTCTTAGAGTGTATTGATTTCCGTGAACCACTCGAACCACTTTCGATCCCTTATCCAACAGTTTTAGAGAAACGCGTGACAACTCATTGCTGACAAATACAATTTTTCGTCATTTTTATCTTTTTACATTGTATTAGAAAATTGTGCACTTTTTATGCTTTGTTTTGAAAAATAAACACAATTATTTATATCCTAAAAGTCTAGTTATTGTTAAGTCAATGATCGCATCAATTAAAGCTAAACATGACTTAAATATAGCTTCAGTTAAGAGATAAGAATTAGATATAGAGATAAAGTACAGTATATGTATAGTATAGTTATAAAGACAATGTTATCACTTACCGAGCATTTCTAAATCCTGATTGAGAGCACGTTATTATGTAATACTTGTCATCCGACAGCTCTAATGTCTTGTGTACTCTCACTGTCAGTGCAACTGTTCTCTCTTCAGATCCCTATCCCATCAAAAGTGGCGGTTAAGTAGGAATTATATAAAAATATAATTCAAATACATTAATTCAAATTATAACTAAAAGTTAATGAATAATTTTCTAATTTTCAATTCATTATAAAAACCTATCCAGTAATTAAACCTAATTTTAATTTCTAAACTAAAATTTAATAATTAAATTACTAAAAAGTACATAACATTTTTAATTTTTTAAACCATATGTATCGATGATAATACTGGAAATATAAGTAAATAATTTTGATGATATAATAATTAATCGGAAAAGGTGTACTCGATTCAAATACTGTAGTAGATCTATTATTAATAAAATATTTTAAAAGTGTACTGTGTACTTTAAATATTAATTTTTTGTCATTAAATTTCATTCAATGATGTTTAAAAATATGTACCACTAATCCAATAATCAAACCTTAAGTCTGTGGACTCCGCAGAAATTGTTTTCATCAGGTTTTGCCAGAAGATTAATAGTTAGGGTTGTGTTGAGACCTCCATCGCCCGATTGAAGGCACGGACTCTTTCGGAAGTCTCGCGTATGGATAACACCATTGAACGGCTCTTTAGTGATGACAGCAATGTTCATAAGCCCGCGCTCGCACCGGGCGGTCACTGATGGATCAAATTCTTCATCAGTAACTGATGATTGAGACAAAACCTAAAATTGATAGACATTTTGAGTGTTATTTTAAATTTGAATGTTATTAAGAGTGGGTGAAGTGAATTGAAGGTTAGCCTTCATTACAATTGAACTTAAGGTGTTGTTCCACTTTTGGCTAATTTTTCATTGATTTCATTGACTGTTAATTAAAAGTATTTAAATCTTTTCCTTGACATCCGTTGGATTAAAGAATAAACATTCGTTTAAGTAATTCTTATGATTACAATTAAATTACAATATTAGAGATTTATAATTATACAATAATTATAATTATATCTTAAATTAATATGAGTCTATACTTTATTTGTCTATGATTGAATGTTATTTTAATTTATGTTTGTAAAATATATCAAATTATTGTAAACAAACAAAAGTTAAATTAAATTTAAAATAAATATGTTTTTTATACTAAAATTTATAATAAAATTAATTATTAAACAAAACTTACAAATGCTATGAATTGAAGCGAAAGGAAGGCATGAAGTAATGAATTGAAGTAATTATGATGAGAATATGTTTGAAATAATAAATTCATGTTTGAATTCTGATGAACAACTCAATCTCATAATCAATTTCAACAAACTCTACATTTCTTTTTCCAATAATTGTTTTAATTAAAGAATTGACCGAAAAATGGTAAAAACAATAAACAGCGTTATGTGAGGCACTGGTACTACAGATGTCTGTCTGCGGGACAACTGAAACTCAGAACTACTGATTCGGAACAACACTATCTCTATAACACTCTCTCCTTACCTGCGATAACAGGTTTTCAGTCCTCTATTATTGCGTTTTCATTCACACTATACTAACCTAATAGTAAAACTAACAGATGCTCGAGTCTTGGGCTCGAGCTATCAGCAATGTACTTTTTGAGCTTATAACTATTGATTAACATTAAAAAACTTAATAAAACTTTAAAACTTCTCAATTTATTGTTAGCTAAAAGATGTTTATATAATAAATATAAGCAACAAATGATTTTAGAAGATATCGTGAATTGGTGGTAAAACTCGAGATCAGTGGTGACTCGTTATCATCACTAGTGACCCACAAACAAAACTTTCCACTTTTGGTTCAAGTGTTCAGATGGTGTCCCACACACTACTCTTGATGCTATACAACGCGATTTCATTGAAGATTTTATTTTATGTTTTTTTAAGAAAAGGNGATCAGTGGTGACTCGTTATCATCACTAGTGACCCACAAACAAAACTTTCCACTTTTGGTTCAAGTGTTCAGATGGTGTCCCACACACTACTCTTGATGCTATACAACGCGATTTCATTGAAGATTTTATTTTATGTTTTTTTAAGAAAAGGACAAAATTGGCGTTCAATCAACACTTATGTTGTCCCCCAAAACAAACTCTAAAATTGTATTAATAATATATTATTGTATATTAAATTTATATAGTTTAAATAAGAAGTAACTTTTGTCTTTTAAAATTTAGTGATATCATTATGACAATTATAATAGAAATTCATAATTTAAATGTTTCAATAATCAAAGAATTCAAATGTTTGTTAACATTCATAAGTGATAATGAAAAAGAATAATTATATTTTACAACTAAATATAGTTTAAAATAAAATTTCTAAATATTTAAACAAATTTTTATCATATTTCTATTATACTATATATCTGATATATTATATCATATACTGTAGTAACTTTATGTAAAATATTTATTTTATTAATATTTAAGAAAATAAATTAATAAATCAAGTTTTATACAACATGTTTCAGAAAAGATAATTAAAATTTTAATTGTAATTATAGATAATAAATTACAGTTAAAAAGAGGTTGAACTGCACTTTAAGAGATATTGAAATACATTCTAAACGTGCTAGTTTGTAGTACAAACTTTGTACTGAAAACTTTACTGCCAAACATTTAATTTATGCATTTGGCATGTAAAGTAACATGTTAGTATTCTTGTTTATAAAGTCAAAGGTACAGGTATACTTTTTTCTTTTGATAACGTATGTATATCATAACAATTAAATTAAACTATTCATATAAAGAAAAATAATCTTAAAAAGTACCAGGTAAAGTAATCAAAGAAATATACAATTTGTAGGTTGGGTTTTCATTGATTATCTTATGGTATAACAATAACCTTATACCAATGATACCTTATACTTTAAATATTTGAATTAACTTGCTCAACAATTAAATAAAGTTTCAATCCAACACACCCCTGGTAAATAGTATTCTTAGGCTTTTATTAATATAATTGAAAAATTATTAATAGACAGACTATAAAGTGAGACGCGACGGAAAAACTTATAAATTGAATATTATTGTAGAACTCGATGAGAGCTTTGCACTCAATATCCGTTGCATATATCACTCAATATACCGAAAATAATAAACAGAAAATGTTTGGATTGAAACACGATTTACACAAATATGTCAAAAGAAAAAATCTAAACAAATATTTAGCAAATAAGCATTTACATAAACTTTTTAAACGATCACTATGACCTGGCTAATATAATTTCTGAATTAACTTTTACAGTGCTAAAACAAATTAATATATTAATCAAAATTGAAA
>CAJPVJ010000076.1:0-45009 GCA_905397405.1 Oppiella nova
AAAATGGAATATCTGCCATTAAGGCACCTCTCTACAGCCACTCGAACCAAACAACATATCTCTGATTGTTGCTAAAGTTTCATAATTGGCTCTACGACTATGATCATAATTTTGTTTGCTCGGCTGCCATGCTGTTAATTGAGTTGGCATTGGTGCATTGACAGGAATTGTTTCGATACCATTTAATGCAAATAAACGACGTGTTCTTGGCATATGGTAACGATCGGTAATTAATAAGACTGTAGGTGCACCACCTTTCTTCTGTAAAAGTAATGAGCTAAAGCGTGTATTTTCACAGGTGTTCATGCTTCTATTTTCTAATAGTTTTGCTTGAACACCGCGCTCAGATAACCATTTTTGCATATAGGGTGCTTCTACACCACTCAGCACAATAGGAAGTTTAACCTTCTCTTCTAAGGCTAAGGTTGTTTCAAGTCTTAGTTTGGTATAGTCATTCACAATAATGTCTTTTTGATTTTTATCTAAAGTTAAACCACCGCCCAAGACTACAATTGCATAAGGTTGACTGATTGGCTTCGGTTGTTCACTGGTTTTGGTAGGCAAACTTTCAAGATCTTCTTGTACTTGTGAACTGGACAATTCATTTGCCAATGTGTGTGAATTTTCTTGAAGTAATTTTTCATCAATTTTATGTTTTTTTAAGAATGTTAAATATTCATCCATTAAAGCCTTATTGTCTTCACTATTTAAATCCAATAAGTTTTTAACCACATCGTTCGATTGATTCTCAACAACCTCTGATGCAGCATGTTCAGACACCAATGGAATTACTGGTTTGTTTTGTTCTTCATCATCATTTTTTTGATCTTCAGCAATTTTTTCTTGCAAGGCTTTATATCGTAATTGGAGTAGCATTAAATCCTGAGCATTTTTACTCTTAATCGCTTCATCCATCAGCTTAAGATAGGCTTGTCGAGCAATCCATAAATCAGAACCAGGTTCTAAGTTTTCAGCCTCCGAAAGTGCAGCATTTTGTTGGCTCTTTGCCGCCACCTGATTCACTTCAACTGGAACAATGCTATTCAGGATTTTAACCATCATTGTCGAATAAAATGGCGTGTACCAAAAAACGACCAAACAGCCGAATAATACAAATAATATGGCAATTATTCGTAGAAATCTGACCATCCAATGCGGTTTGACCATATATTTACTCAATTTAATGGTTTTCGATTAACCCTAATTCATTATAAAGCACAGGTTCAGGTTCTAAGTACACACCAAACTTCTCAAAAACATCTTTTTGTACTGCCTGATACGTTGCGCGTACATCTGTCAGTGTTGCATCAGCATAATTCACCAATACCAAAGCTTGTTTATGAAACATTCCCACCTGATTAAGCTGTTTACCTTTCCAACCTGATTGATCAATCAACCAACCCGCTGCAATTTTAACGTGATTCCCTGCTTGAGGATAATGTGGAATATTAGGGAATTTTGCAATTAATTGTGAAAACTCTTGTTGCTTAATAATCGGATTTTTAAAGAAACTTCCCACGTTTGGATATTCTTTTGGGTCTGGAAGTTTACTTTGTCGAATATGAATCACTTGCTTTTGTAAGTTTTCAGCACTCATATCATCCATCATTGCATCTTTTAAATCCCCATAATTTACTTTTAAATCAGCATGTTTAAGTAATTTAAAAATCACATGGGTAATCACATAACGATCTGGGTCATCTTTAAAAATACTGTGTCGATAAGAAAACTGGCAATCTTGCGCTTGAATTGAAAGTGTCAGTGCTGATTGACGATCGTAGACTTCTACAGATTGAATAAATTCACCGACTTCAACACCATACGCGCCAATATTTTGCACAGGCGATGCGCCGACTAAGCCCGGAATCAAAGCCAAGTTCTGTAAACCATAAAGTTGTTGCGTTGTCGTCCACAATACAAAGTCATGCCAAACTTGCCCTGCACCCACTTTGATTGTTTTACTTTCGGCATCTTCACTTAAAAATTCAATACCTTGTATATCTATAGCAACTACAAGCGCATGAATATGCTCAGGCAGCATCATATTGCTGCCCCCTGAAAGCAGTAAAACGTTTAAATCGTGTGCTTTAGAAAACTGCAACGCTTGTTGAAGATCTACGATAGATTGTATTTTGACATAATGTGATGCAATCGAGTTCAAACTCAATGTATTAAAGGGTTTGAGCTGAACCTGTGATTCAATATTCATAACTTAAATTTATTTCCTAAAAATATTTCAATCACTTGCATTAAAACTGTTGTTGAAACACATGTACCCAAGCCAAACTACTCGATTCACACTGATCAAGTACACGTTCAAATCCATCAGCTTCACCGTAATAAGGATCTGGAAGCGCCTGTTGTGGATAAACGTGATCATGCTCACTCATTAAAGCAATTTTAGCTTTGATTTGAGCAAGACCAAATTGACTACTGGCTTGGTTATACACATGCTGTATATCCGCAAAATTCTGATGATCCATGGCAAGAATCAAATCAAACTCTAAAAAGTCTTGTATTTTTAATTGTCTAGCACGTAACCCAGAAAGATCATAGCCTCTTTTTATTGCATGTTTTTGACTGCGACTATCAGGTGATTTATTTGGATGATAATTGCTCGTTCCAGCTGAATCCACAACTACATTTAATCGTTTTTCATCACAATAGTGTCGTAAAACCACCTCTGCTGTGGGTGAGCGACAAATATTTCCTAAGCACACACATAAAACTTTGTATGGCATTTTGGATGACATAACAACCTCAAATGATCATTTCTTTTATAAAGTCTTATGTTAAGTTATTTAGCAGGCGAATCCTATAGAACCTTAAAACAATAATGTTTAATTTGTGATGATAGATTAAGGATAATACATATGAGTCATTTTCAATTCCAAACTGTAGCCAATATTATTTCAGGTTTAGGATCAATCCAAGAGCTCAGCACAGTATTAGGCAATCAATACCACAAAGCATTAGTCGTGACAGATGCAGGCATGATTCAACATGCACTGCATTTGCCACTATTAAAAATTTTAGCGCAATGTAATTTAGACTATGAAATCTATGCTGATGTACAGGCAGATCCAGCAGAGCAGATTGTTTTATCGGCAGTTCAATTCGCCAAAGAGAATCAAGTAGATGTGGTTATTGGCTTTGGTGGTGGTAGTTCCATGGATGTTGCCAAACTCATTGCGATATTGGCAAATCCAAAGCAATCACAAAGTATTCAGGAAATCTATGGGGTCAATAATGTCAAAGGCCCTCGCCTTCCTTTAATTCTTATTCCAACCACCGCTGGTACAGGTTCTGAAGTCACCCCCATTTCAATTGTCACTACAGGTGAAACCACCAAAACAGGTATCGTTTCCCCCATTTTATATGCCGATGTGGCAATTCTAGATGCAACATTTACTTCAGGCCTACCTGCACATATCACAGCAGCAACAGGTATAGATGCGATGGTTCATGCCATTGAAGCCTATACCTCTAAAATTAAAAAGAATTTTTATGCAGACATGCTTGCTAAACAAGCCCTTAAACTTTTAAATAAAAATTTAAAATTGGTCTTGGCGGATGGTACAAATTTAGCAGCTCGTCAAAATATGCTGGTTGGCTCTATGCTTGCAGGACAGGCTTTTGCCAACGCTCCTGTAGGTGCTGTACACGCTTTAGCATACCCCTTAGGTGGTCATTTTCATTTATCACATGGGCATACTAACGCTTTGGTTTTATTGGAAGTGTTAAAATTCAATGCGCCTAATGCAAAAGCACATTATGCAGAGTTAATGCAATGGCTTGATCCCTATAGTAAAGGCAGTACAGAAGGCTTATGTGACTTATTTATTGATCATATGCAAAGACACTTGGATCACAGTGGTTTGACTTTGAAGTTACGCGATTTAAATGTACAAGAGCAGCAACTCGATAGATTGGCATCCGATGCAATGCTACAAACACGTCTTTTACAAAATAATCCGAGGCCTCTACTCCACGCAGATGCATTAAAAATTTATCAGGCGATTTATTAAAATTTATCAGCATTAATAGTGCACTGATTTATTGAATGCGCTTTTAAATAGACTTCTTTCATAAGTACTTTTTAAAACCATAAATCAACATAAAAGCACCCTCATCCTAGCCTTCTTCCAGTAGGAGAAGGCACTTTCAATAACAATATGAATCACTCCACATGATCATTTTTTGATTTATGAAAAGATCTTTCATCAACATGAAGCACAATTGAGACATACTCGCTGAGTGTTTTATTTAAAAGTATCAAAATATCTATCATATGACCTATAATTTGTGTTTGAAATATGCGGCCTGCATCAGATCAAATCGACCTAAATTTTGAACAAAATTTATAATCTTGTAAAAATACAGCATTAAAATTAAACTTGATTATTCTCAAAATATGAAAAAAACCATCTTATTGCCTCGTTTTGTTATATTTTTTAATCAATCGAACTTATAGTTTTTTTAAAGATTTTATTTAAAAATGATTAATTATCAAACTATTAACCCATTAAACGTTTATTTTATGACTAGCTAGTAATTAGTTTTTATTTAATTTTTATTTAATTTTTAAAATAATTACTCTAAAATCGCGACAGATCTTAATCGGAAAATTAAGACAACTAGTATTGGAAAATGATTCTATGAAAAAACTTACATTAGCAATTCTGCCATTAGCAGCATTTGGATTAAGCAACGTTTCTCACGCAGCAACTTCAGATGGTAAAACTTTTGGTGTTTCTGCTGGTTGGTTACATGTTATGCCTCAAAGTAAAGGACAAGGCGTAAATGGTAAAACTGGTAATAGTCCTTACTTAGGTCCTTTGGCGAATATACAAGCCAATAACCCAGATGCAGGCTTTGAAGTACAAAATGCGGATACAGCAGGCTTAATGCTTGATTATTTTGTCAATGACAATGTTTCGCTTGAATTAACTTTAGGCGCTCCTCCTGAAATGGAGCTTGCTGGTAAAGGTAGCATTAAAGTTCATGGTGTTACTGTCGTTGATCTAAATAAATTTGATAAAGCTGCAACAACAGATGCTTATACACCAACGCTTTCTGGTCGTTATCACTTTGGTTCAATCAACAACAAGATCCGTCCTTATGTAGGTGCAGGCTTAATGTATGCTCATTTCTCAAATGTTGAGACTGATTCAGCAATCAATGATGCATTAAAAGCCAATCCTTTACTTGGTCGATACAATCCAGAACTAGGTAAAGTTAAAGTTGATGACGCGTTTGCACCTGTTGCAATCCTTGGCGCAGATTTCAATATCAACAAAAATTGGTATGCAACTGCTTCTGTTTCATATGCGCATTTAACAACAAAAGCAAAATTAAATGTTAATGGTACAACGCCAGCTGGACAAACTACTTTAATTTCAGGCCAAAGCAGCATTGAGATTAAACCAATCGTGACTTATTTAGGTCTTGGTTATCGTTTCTAATCAATTTGGACTGAATCAGTTCTAAATTGTAAAAGCTCATTAGGTTAGACTTAATGAGCTTTTTTATTTTTTTCACTTGAATATAGTTGCACTGTGTTAAAACACTTGTAAACAAATGCAAAATTCATCTATAAAGTTACTTGTTTATAAAGCTTTGCAAAGCCTTGGCTTGGTGATTGATCACAAAAGCACTGTTAATTTTTTATCTATTCGAATGAATAATCCAAATGAAACCAGAAATAAAATTACGTACCCAATACTCCTTTATCTTCCCCATCCAAACACGTTGGGCAGACAACGATATTTATGGTCATGTGAATAATGTGACTTATTATAGTTATTTTGATACTGCAGCGAATGCACTCTTGATCCAAAAAACCGACTTTGATATACATCACTCACCCATCATTGGTTTGGTGGTAAATTCTTCGTGTCATTTTCTCGAAGAACTCACCTATCCAGAAATTATTGAGGTTGGGGTCGCCATTGCAAAAATTGGTAATTCATCACTGAGCTATGATCTGGCTATTTTCAAACAGGGTAAAACTGAAGCTTCAGCACAAGGTCAATTTGTACATGTATTTGTAGAGCGTGAGACAAAGAAAAGCACCCCGATTCCACAAAAAATGCGAGATGCTTTGCAAAACTATATGCTTTAAGCCTAAAGCTAAAAATCGACGCTTAAAATAGCTTAAAACCGATAGCATAAAAATAAAACATCATTTTAAGCCAACGTATTTTGATCCCAAAAAGCCTGACTCACTTCAGGCATTTGATTTAACATTTCAATAATCGGCTGAATTTCTTTTTCCTCAACGGAGTTCGCAATCAAAATCGCCTTAATTTCCACATCTTGCTCACCAAACGGTTCTACATCAAAATCTTTAGCAGGAAAATGATAACGCTTTAAAGCTTTATTCAGCTCATCCATGACATATTTACTGTGCTCTTTTTGACAAACCACATAAATTTCATGTTGCATTTCCGAATCAACATTTAACGGCTTACGGTCGATAATATGTCCAATAGGACGTAATAAAGTATTGGCAGCTAAAATAAATATCGTCGCCAATATTGCTTCCACCAAACGGTCACAACCTGCCGCAGCACCGACAGCAGCAGAACACCACAAGGTCGCAGCAGTATTGAGTCCTTGAATATTGCCTTCTTGGCGCATGATTACCCCTGCGCCAAGAAATCCAATGCCAGAAACCACATAAGCAATCACCCGTACTGAACCATCAGCACCTGTTAAGTTATTGGCAATATCAACAAATATAGCAGCGCCAAGTGCGACTAATACATTGGTTCTTAAACCTGCTGTACGCTGCCTATACTGTCGCTCAAACCCGATCAATCCCCCTAAAATAAAAGCGCCAAGTAAACTAATCAAGGTATCTAGCATATTCGCTAATTCTAGACGTTGAATGAATTGGAGTTGCATTGGAGTTCTCCATTACCAGCCGTAACGACGGATGTAAATTTTTTTCATCAGTTGCACAACCAGCATGTAGCCAAGCAAGATGAAAGGTAAAAATAAGAAATAAGTTAATGGTAAAGCTTGTAATTTTAAGTACTCAGCAAAAGGCCCCATTGGTAAGAAAATACCTGCAGCCACAATGACCAAGGTCATGACTATCAAAGGCATTGCCGCACGACTTTGAATAAATGGTATTTTTTCTGTACGAATCATATGCACAATAATCGTTTGTGTTAATAATCCTACGACAAACCAACCTGACTGAAACAAGGTTTGCTGTTCTGGTGAATTTGCATGAAATACAAACCACATGAGAGCAAAGGTCAAAATGTCAAAGATCGAACTAAGTGGCCCAAAGAAAATCATAAAACGGCCAATTTCATTTGGTTTCCAGCTTTGCGGTTTTTCGATCAACTCATCATCAACATTGTCAAATGGAATGGCGATTTGTGATACATCATAAAGTAAGTTCTGTACCAGCAAATGAATCGGTAGCATTGGTAAAAACGGAATAAAAGCACTTGCTACTAATACCGAAAAAACATTACCAAAATTTGAACTTGCCGTCATTTTGATATATTTCAGCATATTGGCAAATGTACGTCGTCCCTCTAGCACGCCTTCTTCAAGCACCATTAAACTTTTTTCAAGTAAAATTAAATCTGCTGACTCTTTGGCTATATCCACTGCTGTATCAACCGAAATTCCAATATCAGCACTACGTATCGCAGCCGCATCATTGATTCCATCGCCTAGAAATCCAACCACATGTCCATTCTCTTTCAGCTGCATCACAATACGTTCTTTGTGAACTGGACTTAATTTGGCAAATACCTGTGTATATTCAACGGCAAATTTTAGTTCTTCATCAGTCATGTTCTCAACATGCCCACCTAAAAGAACATGTTCACAGTCCAGACCAAGTTCTTTGCAGACCTTTTGAGTAACAAACTCATTATCACCTGTAAGCACTTTGACATTGACGCCATGCGCTGCCAATTGAGCTAAAGCAGGTGCAGCGGATTTTTTAGGAGGATCCAAGAAAGTTAGATACCCAGTTAAAATCAAATTACTTTCATCTGCGACAGAAAAGTCATCTGATCTCCCACTAAAATCTCGATACGCGATAGCAATAACACGTAAACCTTCAAGATTAAATTGGCGTATTTTTTCTTGAATCGCCTCAAGATGGTCTGGTGTTAATAGCTCAATCTTGTCATTTATCTCTATATGCGAACAGACTTTCAGCATTTCCTCTGCCGCACCTTTAGTGATGATACGTGCGTTACCTTGTAAGGTTCTGACCACTACTGACATACGTCGACGCACAAAATCAAACGGTACTTCATCAAGCTTCTTAAATTTAAAATTTAGATCCTGTAAGTCTTGTGCAGCATGGTCCAAAATTGCAGCATCCAGTAAATTTTTCAGCCCTCTTTGGTAATAGCTATTTAAGTAAGCCTGTACCAATACACGTTGTGATGTCTTGCCATTTACATCGACATGTTGTGATAAACAAATTTTATCCTCAGTCAAGGTACCTGTTTTATCTGTACATAAAACATCCATTGCGCCAAAATTTTGAATCGCATCTAAACGCTTAACGATAACTTTTTTACGAGATAAAAATACTGCACCTTTGGCCAATGTTGAGGTCACGATCATCGGCAACATTTCAGGTGTTAAACCCACAGCTACAGATAAAGCAAATAGCAATGCTTCACTCCAATCACCTTTGGTAAAGCCATTTATAAATAATACAACTGGCGCCATGATCAACATAAATCGAATCAATAACCAACTGACTTTATTTACCCCCATTTGAAATGAAGTCGTTGCACGATCTGCATGGGATACTCGGTGTGCCAATGCCCCAAAATAGGTTTGTGTCCCAGTATTTACCACCACCGCTTTTGCAGAACCAGACACAATATTGGTTCCCATAAAAACAATATTTTCCAGTTCCAATGCATTTTGCAGGGTGTGATCTTTTTGATCAGCAAACTTTTCTACAGGAATAGATTCACCTGTCATCGACGCTTGTGAAACAAACAGATCTTTTGCAAAGATAATTCGACAATCCGCAGGGATCATATCTCCAGCAGATAGTAAAATAATGTCACCAGGGACCAAATCTTGGATCGCAAGTTCAACCTGTTGAGATCCTTGATCTAAGTCATATTGCATGGTTTCAAGGTCTGGATCATCCCAATCTACTTGACGAATCACGGTAGCTGTATTACTCACCATTGCTTTTAATGCAGCGGCTGCCTTATTTGACTTAAATTCTTGCCAATAGCGCAGTACCGTAGAAAGTACAACCATGGTTGTAATAATGATTGTGCCTTCTATATCGTCGGTAAAGAAAGCCACCAAAGCCAAAATGGTAAGTAAAATATTAAATGGATTGCGATAGGCATACCAAAGATGCTTCCACCACGGCAGTGGTTTTTCATGTGCAAGCTCATTTAATCCAAATTGTTCTTGTCGTTGTTCAACCTGCTTTGCTGACAAGCCTTGCTCTGTTGTATTTAAATGATTGAGCAATTGCTCTGAAGCTACATAGGAAGCATTGATCAAACTTTGTGAAAGCTTTTTACTAATTTCACTGGCATAACTGGCTTGATGTAATTCTTTAAATGAGCGATGACGTTCAAATAAGTGTTGAATATGATATTTTTTGATGAAATTAGAAAATAAACGTTGCCATAGATTATGAAGCATAATGTTCTCCTTTTTTGGCAATAAAGACTTCTTCCTATTGAACAGGAATTGAATTAGATGATTTTTTTATGAGCTTAAAATTGGTGAGAAACTCAGCTCCCAGCCCAAACCAACAATCATGATGGTGGTCAAATCGATCTGCATAAGCCACTTGGACCCTGACAAAATCTTGAATCAACTCATAACCAAATGCGGTTTGAAAAAATACAGACTGATGATCTTGATTAAAGATTTCTGCACTGAGCGAAGTTTTAGCATTGATCCAATAATTGCTTGAAATTGCAGCTAAAACATACTGAGTATTGCCCTGATGTTCATAGGAGATGTTGCCATTTAAAAATAACCGATCATCCAGTAATAAATAAGTTACGGGGAGATTCACTTTCCAACTAGAGTGGTCATCACCATACATATTTCGGCTTATTGTTAAGGATGCGGCAGCGCCCCAACTATTCGACTCCACTGCTTTCAAATTACGTTTGAATTGACCTGATATCACATCATGACGATTCTTATTTTGAACATGATCATCCAACTGAAAACTTAATTCCAAATTTTTGGCGATACCACATACTGGAGAAAAACTGGAATTAACCTCCTGATGTTTATAAAAATTTATATTACTTTCAAAATGGCAAGTATATAGATCAGCAACAGTTGCATCATCTGTGATTAATACAGGATCTGCATATGCTGATTTATGAATAATAAGTAATAAAAAGCAGCCTGTAATCAGTGCTGTTTCTATCATACAAAGTTGATTGATTACCATCCGTAATCCTCATTGCTGAGGCGGTATGAATCTAAGTGCGCACAAAAACAAGCCAAAATTGAACTAATTAAAGTCAAAATTGAGCTGCTTCACGTCAAAATGGGGATGTAGTTTAAAATCAGATTATAACTGTCTCATTGCAAGACAGCTTTCCTAAAGGCAGTGCTCTCTTGCTCAGATACGAATAATGGCTGTATATAAACTACAGCGCCTCGATGAACAATTTGCCACTTAGGGTCTCCGCTAATTAAAGTTGCCGCAATTATAACCATAAAAATATTTAAAACAAGTGATTTTCAGCATAACAACGCCCATAAATGCCAGATTGATCATCATAATTTGAATTAAAATTCTTATATAAATTGAGAACCTGATGAGATTTTAAAATGATTTACCTTGGCACAGGCCGAAAAGGATTGTGAATATTCCCTAAATTTCGGCAAAATACAGTGGAATAAAAACAAGCCCAATTCCAGTGAAATTGAGCTTGTTTAAAACGATATTTAATCGAAATATTGTTTAAAATCAGGGTCTGTTGACAATTCGTCTACATTTGCGACTACGTGTGTTTTTTAGGCGATACTAGGCACGAAATACGAAATTTAGTCATTCTAAATGAGTAGTTCGTAACAACGTAGCGGCAAAAAACACACTAGTCCCGAAGGGTTGTGGCTAAAATTATCTCAGCCTGTGTTATGAAACTCGAAAATAGTCTCGCTATTCTCTTCGTTTCCTGCCTTGCCTGCTCAATTTTAACCTACAACGCAAGCCATTTATGAAATGTCTACAGACCCTAAGCTTTGAGCTGAATATTTTCCAACTTTCCATCCAATGCTTCAATTAAGCTTTTAACCAAAGGCTCTTTTTGAAGCATTTCACTGGCACGATCATAAGCTCGAAGCTTACGCTCGTTTTGCATCATATACGGTGTGGTCGACTCAACTTCACCATATTGCACTGTAAATAGCGTATTCGGCCACTGCTGTTTTAATTTTGCCTCAAGGTCATGTTGTGCTTGGTTCAGTAATTTTTCATATTTTTGTGAAGTTTGAAAAATAGATTGACCATTCACATCCCCTGTCATTAATCCATGCTGTGCAAGTTCTTGAACAGCTGGAGAAAGTGAGCTATTTCTAAACCAATACTCCCATTTTTCAACCGTCCACTCACCTTCTAAGACCTGTAATTTTAAAGCAAGTATCTGTTGCGGCGTTTGTTCCTCAGAAGAGGATCCACGTTCTATTTCAGGGATAATATTAGAAACTTGAGCTGGAGTATCTGTTTGAGAATGAATAGGCTCAATCAATTCAATTTCAACATTTTGATCCTGATTTTCAGGTGCTAAAAAGAATACATCTTGATTTGGACTAGACGGAGACGTGGTATTTTTCGGTTGACTCAACTCAGCACCAAACAAGGTTAAACTTGGTTCTGCATTTTCTACGTCAATTTTCTCTTGAACAATTGGCGGCTGCGCTTCAACACCTTGACTATTATGAGCCGTTGCTTCAACCACAGTGCTTTGTTGTACTTCCTCAGCAAAGTCATCTAAATAGTCATCACTACTCGGTTCATGGTCAACACTTTGCTGTTGAGCTTGCTGATCTTCAACTTGGTCAAAAGCAGGGTCTAAATCACTCACTACATTCTGTGAATTGATCTCAACCTGCGCTTGCTGTACCTCCGCTAACGGTGCGTCAGTTTCTGATTGAGAACTCACATCCAAAGCTACATTTTGTTGTTCACTGTTTTTTTCAACAGGTACTTGCTGAGCCTGCTGTTGATGAGCTGGCTCTTGCTGAATCTGTGCTTGTTGCACAAGCCCCGTTTGAACAGATGCTTGATGCGGTTGCTGTGAAATAGCAACTTGATCGATATTCTGATTGTTTTGTGGTTGTTGAGCTTGAGAGACTACAATTTCATTGATTTGCATCGGTCTAAATGCCAGTAAACGCAATACTGTCATTTCAAAGCCTTGCTCTTGTGTTACTGCAAGTTGTAGCTCCGCTCGACCTTTATTGGCAATTTGGTAATAAAGCTGTAAATCTTGTGCAGAAACAATTTTTGATAACTGCATAATTTTTTGATTAATTTCAGCACTGTATTTTAGACTTAAATCAGGCAAATATTGCAACATTGCCAACTCATGCAAAGTCGAAATAAACTGATCTAAAACCAATGAAACATCTAAAGCCTGTTGCCTAAATTGTAGTAATAATTGGCTGACACGTGCATTTTGGTTTTGATGAATTGCCAAGATCAAATCATAAATGATGGTTCTATCAATCAAACCCAGCATTTCTTTGACATCTTGATGATGAATTGCACCTTGACCATAGGCAATTGCTTGGTCAGTTAAAGACAACGCATCACGTAATGAACCTTGGGCAGATTCAGCAATTTGCCAAATCGCATCTTGCTCTGATGAAATTTCTTCTTTATTTAAAATATCTGTAAGGTGATGGGTAATTTCATCTACAGCCAATGGACGTAATGTAAATTGCAAGCAACGTGAAATCACCGTAATTGGTAATTTTTGTGGATCTGTTGTCGCAAATAAAAATTTTACATGTTCAGGCGGTTCTTCTAATGTTTTCAATAACGCATTAAAGGAATGCGTCGACAGCATATGTACCTCATCGATCAAATATACCTTAAATCGACCTTGGGTCGGTGCATAAGGTACATTGTCGAGCAACTCACGTGTGTCTTCGACTTTAGTCCGTGATGCAGCATCAATTTCAATAAGGTCAATAAAGCGCCCTTCATTTACCGCCTTACAAGTTGCACAAACTTCACAAGGTGTAGAGGTTACCCCTGTTTCACAATTTAAACATTTCGCTAAAATTCGAGCAATTGTGGTTTTCCCCACCCCACGTGTTCCAGTAAATAAATAGGCATGGTGTAAACGTCCACGATCTAAAGCACTGGTCAGTGCACGTGAAACGTGATTCTGTCCGACCAATTCATTAAAGTTACGTGGGCGATATTTACGTGCAAGTACCTGATACATGGAAGCTCCTAGTTACAGGTCTAAGGATACTGTTTTTTTGCTGATTAGTGAATGAAGAACTGTAGAGTTATTTTTTATTAGAGATAATTCGATCAATTTCTTCTAATTTAACACTGTGCTCTACAATATAAAGTTTATCTATCTCTTAAATAGATTTAAAAACAAACAGTAGCTATTTTACTTTAAAAAACACTGCCGTGGCAGTGTTGATTAAATCACAATTTGGGCTTGCTAAAGTTTTCAATCGGTTCATCAAACTTATATGTTCACACTTTAAAATCTAAATGTAAAAACAAGCGCATAATTTAAATTATGCGCAATATTCTAGACTGCTAGCTGTTTCTTTGCAGGTAAAGCGCGCCAAACAAATACAGATAAAACTAGGAACATCACACCCGAAATACCCAAGACTTTACTATGCGAATGAATAAACGCTTCAAAAGCAGCTTGTTTTACCTGTTGCATCAATGCAGGTTCTAATTGTTTGCTCAGCAATAATGCCTCTCCAATAGAAGAACTTGCTTGAGCTGCGATATTCAGCGGTAAATGATCAGGTAAGATAATCGAATGCGCATAAAATATAGATAGCAATAGTCCAAAAATCGCAATCCCAAGACCTGCCCCTAACTCATACGCCATGCCTTCAATTGCACCAGCAGCCGTTGCTTTTTGCGGAGGTACAGCAGACATAATAGCTGCTGTGGAGGATAATAACGCGATTTCAACACTGATCCCCATCAGCACCATCCACACCCAAGCTTGAATATAATCAATGTCAAAATTGGTCATTGCCAAACCAAAGAAACATAAGGCACACATCAGCATCCCAACAGTTGCAACAGGTCTTAAACCATAGTGATTCATTAAAATACTAGTAAAAGGTCCACCAATACTGATTGCTATCATAAAGGGTAAAATAAACAAACCCGCTTCCAATGGGCTATATCCATACACAAACTGTAATTCTTGTGAAAGGAGTAGCTCAAAACCAACTAATGCAATCATAGCCACCATTGCCATCACAATACTGGTTGAGATCACAGGATTCTTAAACAGACTAAAATCAATCATCGGTTGCGTTGTTTTCAATTGATGGCGGATGAATCCCACTAACAATCCCAATCCAAGCACAAAAATCAAAATCATCCCTGGGCTAAACGCATAGATAGAGGTCTTAATCGAATAAATCAGCATTAAGATTGCAGTGACCAAAATGAGCGCTTGTAATAGATTTAAAGGTTGTTTGGTTTGTACTGCTTGCTTTGGCACCAGCCATGTCGTCAATACCAAGACCAAAATAATAATTGGCACGTTAATCAGGAAAACGGTTCCCCATGAAAAATGTTCCAGAATAAAACCACCCAACAGTGGACCAAAAGCGGCTCCACCACCACCGACAGTTCCCCAAATACCTAAAGCATAATTACGTTGTTTTTCATCTAAAAAGGTATTGCGAACACCTGCCAAGGTTGCAGGTAAAATCATGGCAGCGCCCACACCAAGAAATGCTCGGGCAGCAATCAACATATAGGCTGAACTCGCAAAAGCAGCCATGAGAGAAGCCACACCAAAAATACCAGCACCAATCAACATCAGCCGTTTAAAACCAATACGATCCCCCAATGCTCCCATGGGTAAAATCAACCCTGCCATGATCAGTGAATAGATATCTATCACCCAGAGCATTTCATTACTGGATAGGGATAAGGCAGCACTCAATGTTGGAATGGCAACATGCAAAACCGTTGCATCAATTGAAACCGGTAAATAAATTAAAACGATGATTGCCAAAATCACCCAATTGCGGTACATAACACACCTAATTAAAGTTGGACACTTGTTCAAGTTTCATCATTATAACCAGACTTGAACAAACGTCCAACTTTGTTTAATATTTGTTTTGTAAATTTTGTTGTATTAAAAGTGATGAACTATTTAAACCGAGAACAACGTCGTAATATGATTTTGGATGCAGCAAAGCGTGTTGCATTACAAGATGGATTGAATGGATTAACAGTGCGCCGTATTGCCGCAGAAGCACAAGTTTCAACAGGACAAGTACATCATCACTTTGAATCAAGTTCGCATTTAAAGGCCGAAGTTTTTATTGAATTGATGGATCAACTCAATGAAGTAGAAGATCAAATCAAAACCGACAGTAGTTTTGAACGTTTATCTCTTTTACTAGGTTTTGAAAATATTGAACAAACTCAACCCTATCTACGACTCTGGAATGAAGCTGAGATTTTAATCGACCAAGATCCTGAAATTAAAAAAGCTTATAATATTACGATGGAACAATGGCATGTTGCCTTGGTTACAGCGATTGAACATGGCATCGCCCAACAAGAATTTAAAATTGCTACAGCCAGCAGTAGCCAAGACATTGCTTGGCGGCTGATTGCTTTTGTTTGTGGTTTAGAAGGAATCTATCAACTTGGCTTAAAAGGTCTAGACCAACACTCGTTTAAACATCATGTCGAAATCATCTTGAAAATGGAGTTATTTGCCTAAGAAAATATAGATGGATCTATATGCCGCTGTTTAAAGTCCTTATTTTTAATTCTTTTGCACTATAAGACTCAGCCATCTAACCTTCTATGAAATTTCAATCGCTTTGACCTTAATATTTAGAACCAGCCTTTACTTCCCTTAAGTAAACCATCAGCGCAACGTAATGTTTCTTGGGTCAGTCCCCAAAGACGATAATCACCGGTGATTGAACTAATGGCAAAATTATGAGTATAGGCAAAACTAAGCCCTCGTTGCGGATCACACCATGCCCCAGAGCCATTATATCCAATATGACCAAAGCCTTGCTTAGCACGTTTACCCATACTCATCACACGGTGGTAGCCTAAACGCCATTTCATAGGAATTGGCATCACGCGATCTCGTTTAATCGATTGGATCTGACTTAACTCTGTAAATATTTCAGGGCGAATTAAAACTTTTCCTTCCCAAACCCCTTTATTTGCCATCATGGCATAAACTTTTGCAAGACTATTGGCGCTAAATACACCATTCGCCGCTGGAATAATTGCTTGAAGCCCTTGGTCACTAAAGAAACTAAAATCACGCATCCCTTTTGGTACCATGGCATCTAAAAAGTCTTGCGGATTTTGTCCAGTTAATTCAACTAATTTATCTGAAAATGACGTTTTATGGTGCTTAGTTTTGCTTTTACTGGATTTTGTTTCTGTTTTTTGTACAGGTGCTGCTTTTTGAATTAAACGCGCCACACGATTTAACTCAGCTTCAGGCACACCAAAATATGCACCATCAAGTTGTAGTGGTTCAACCAAATACTTCTGCATTAACTGTGTTAAAGATTGTTGCGTTGCTTTCTCTAAAACACCACCCACCAACCAGCCAAATGTTAATGCCTGATATGCAATATCGGTTGCTACAGCAAAACGAGGTGTGGCCTGCTCCATGACCTTGAGCATATGCTGCCAATCGGCCATTTCAACTGCACTAGCAATGATATTTCGAATATCGTATAAGCCACTTTGATGGCTCAAAATATGACGTAAAGTCATATTCTCTTTACCATTTTGAGCAAATTCAGGCCAAAAATTAACAATAGGTGTATCGTAGTCTAAGAAACCTTCGCTCACCAAAATGTGCGCGAGTGTTGCCAGTACACCTTTCCCCGTGGAATAACAAACCGACAAGGTTTGCTCATTCCATTGCTCAGTTTTTGATTTTTTACCCGTATATATATCGACAACTTTTTCATTTTGAAAATAAACAGTTAAAGCAGCACCACCATTTTCGCTACGACCATCCTGCAAACGGCTAAATTGAACAGCGAGATCTTGAAAACGCTCATCCACATAGCCCTGATAATTTTTCGTATTCGCAAAAATAATGTCCGTTAAACTGCTCATTGCCCTATCCTATTTTTTTAATCATAACTTTTTTAATTAAAAAAGCCTGAATCATCTCGACTCAGGCTTTATATTTTATCTTATAAAGCGTTAACCACACCAGAAACATGAGGTTTTTGTGATTTTTGATTACGAATCAAAAAGTCAGTTGTTGTACCTTCTTGCGCAGTTAAAAGCTCTACTGTTGAAGGTAAATACATCGGCAATTTAAACAATACATCTGCTTCATAAGCTTCTGGTAAGTTGAGCCCAGCAAGAACACGTGCCTTACTCCACATCCCATGAGCAATCGCTTGTTTAAAGCCAAATGCTTTTGCCGTCAATGCATGGATATGAATCAAGTTAAAGTCGCCTGATGTCATAGCATAACGACGACCAGTATTTTCAGGAACTTCCCAAACCGCCTGAACTTGATAATTTGGTTCTTTTTTATCTTTTGGTTTTTCTGCAACTGAACCATCAGTCTTTTGACGCGCTAAATAAGTGGTTAATCCTTGCATGACCACTTCACCGCCAACTTTAGCAGTCGTGATGAAATCGAATTGAACCCCTTTGTCATGTGGTTTTAACTCACCAAATTGACAAGATAAAGTTAGCTGTTCATTGACACCAATTTTACGTGTTTGCTTAATTTGATTACGAATATGTACCAAGCCTAAAATTGCAAAAGGAAATGCTTCAGAGGTCATCATATGCATTTGTAAACTTTGCGATAAAACAGCTAAATAAATTGCGGGAATATACCCATTATTTTTAAAGCCACACACTTCGTTATATGCTTTTAAATGATTGGGATCAATTTTGAATGAATCAACCACATATTCAACTTGCGGTAGAACTTTTTCACCTTTTGGCTTTTTAAAAATTAAACCCTGAATCACTTTTGGATAAGCTAAATATGGCTTAGGAAGTTGACTAAAATGGCGAGTATTCATACTGGACCTTTGAAAAATTAATTCTTATTCAACATTTAAAAAATCCAACATTTCAGTTGGAAATTAACGGATGATACAGCTTAAACATCCTGATTTCGTTCAAGAGAAAGCCAGCGAGAGTGTTATTTAAATACACAAATAATCTCTTCGCCATAATCCCCTAAACGAAACAGGACTTCACTTATGCGTGATTATGCACCCAATAAGCTTTGACCACAAACACGCACAACATTACCATTTAATCCTGTAGATGCTGAAGATGCAAATAAAGCAATTGTTTCAGCGACATCAACAGGTAAACCACCTTGACTCATTGAGTTCATACGACGACCCGCTTCACGGATTGCAAATGGAATTGCCGCTGTCATTTGAGTTTCAATGAAACCCGGCGCTACAGCATTAATGGTAATACCATTTTTTAACACAGGCGCAGTAAATTTCACCAAACCAATGACACCTGCTTTTGATGCAGCATAGTTGGTTTGACCTAAGTTACCAGCAATACCTGAAATTGAAGATACGCAAACGATACGACCATTTGCATTTAAACCATCATTTGACAATAAATAATCGTTAATACGTTCAGCAGCAGATAAGTTGATATTAATCACCAGATCCCACATCTCTGGCTTCATATTTGCCAAAGTTTTGTCACGTGTAATACCCGCATTATGTACGATGATATCTAAACCACCTTGTTGAGCTGCCGCAGCTTTGATTTTTTCACCAGCATCAGCAGCCGTGATATCAATTGCGAGCGTAGAACCACCGATTTCACTTGCAACACGGTCAAGGTCTGCTTGTTGTGGTGGAACATCTAAACAAATTACATGTGCGCCATCACGTGCCAATACATGTGCAATCGCTTCACCAATACCACGGCTTGCACCTGTAACAAGCGCAGTTTTGCCTGCAAGCGGTTTTGCCCAATCGATATCAATCACATCACCTTTAGATACGCGAATCACCTGACCCGATACATATGCTGAACGTGGAGAAATTGCAAAACGTAAACTTGATTCCAAGTTTTGTGCAGCATCTGCATCAACCAGAATAAGATCAGCAGCAATTCCTTTCTTAAACTCTTTACCAACCGATTTAACAAACCCTTCTAATGCACGTTGTGCAATCGCTTGCTTAATCGTTGGTGCAGTTTCAGGTGTTAAACCAATAATAATTACACGACCTGATGTTGCAATTTGACGAGCAACAGGATTAAAAAACTTGTGTAGTTCATGTAATTGTTCTGAATTTTGAATACCTGATGCATCAAATATCACTGCTTTGAATTTTGATTCTTTATCGCCTTCATTAAAAGCACCAACATTCAAACCAGATTTTGCCGCAGCTTGTTGTAACTCTGCGTTATTCCCTGCATAAGTGTTGGCATGAATATTACTAAGAACCTGTGCAACTTCACCAGTAAAATGACTCTTTGGAGCTGCACCAAACAATACAGCACCTTTAACGACAGGAGTGGCTGACTCAAAGCGGTCTAGCTGGATTGGTGATGGTAAACCTAAATTTTTTATGACAAATTTACCAATTGGAGATTTAGCAAATGCTTGGTATTGGTCAGACATGTTTCTTATCTCTCATCAAATTAATTTTGTATGGGGCTTAAGCTATCTTTTAACTTCACTATAATCTCAGATATTTAGCTGTGTTGCGCTTTCTTAAATGGCTTGCGTTGTTCATCGCGCAAGGCTTAGAGGAATCGTCAACAACGCTATCATCTCTATGACCCATAAGTTTCAGTTAAATCATACTTGAGTTGCCAAAATGATGACTTGACCTGAAAGAATATGCAAATGTCATTATAGTCAATTCGAGTCATAGCCAATTATGTTAATGTAAGCACTAAGAATATTGCGAACATGCTTGGAAAAGCCTTATGAGCAAAACAACTCAAGAAAATTCAAACGCTGAAAGCACTGTACAAGAAACTGTGTCAAATACATCAAAAGCTCGTACTCGTACGAGTAAAAGTAGCAACACAAATTCTACAAATGCCAATGCAGCCAACACGACTAAAAAACTGACTCGTGCACCAGCAGCTGCTTCACGTAGCAAAGCAACGGCATCGACGGCAAAAAAAGTTACAACAGCTTCATCTTCTAAAACTCAAACTTCTGGTCAGCAGGATAAAATTATGAGTCAAAACACTGTACGTCGCGTAGCAATTATTGGCGGTAACCGTATTCCTTTTGCACGTTCAAATGGCCCTTATTTCCGAGCGTCAAACATTGACATGCTTACTGCGTCTTTGAACGGTTTAATTGAACGTTTTAACCTTCAAGGTCAACGTTTAGGTGAAGTTGTTGCTGGTGCAGTTCTAAAACATAGCCGCGATTTCAACATGACACGTGAATGTGTTTTAAATACTCAACTTGCACCAGAAACCCCAGCTTATGATATTCAACAAGCATGTGGTACTGGCTTACAAGCAGCTTTTCTTGTTGCAAACAAAATTGCATTAGGTCAAATTGAAGTGGGTATTGCTGGTGGTGTAGATACCACCTCTGATGCACCGATCGCATTTGGTGACGGCTTACGTAAAGCATTGCTTGAATTAAACATAGCAAAAACAGGCAAAGACCGTTTAAAAGCCTTAGCTAAAATCAATGTTAAAGACTTGATGGATGCGCCAAAAAATGGTGAACCTCGTACAGGTTTATCTATGGGTGATCATCAAGCGATTACTGCTTTAGAATGGGGTATTCCTCGCGAAGCTCAAGATGAACTTGCTGCATCTTCACATCAAAAAATGGCCAAAGCATATGAAGAAGGATTCTTCGATGATTTGATCACGCCATTTATGGGTCTAGACAAAGACAATAACTTACGTCCTGATTCTTCAGTTGAAAAATTGGCTAAGCTTAAACCTGCATTTGGTAAAGGTGATACTGCAACAATGACTGCAGGTAACTCTACTCCACTTACAGACGGCGCTTCAGTTGTACTTTTAGCCTCTGAAGAATGGGCGAAAGCAAATGGTCATGAAGTACTCGCGTACTTAACATTCACCGAAACTGCTGCTGTAGATTTCGTCAATAAGAAAGAAGGTTTATTGATGGCACCTGCTTATGCTGTTCCACGTATGCTGGCTCGTGCGGGTATTAAACTTCAAGACTTCGACTACTATGAAATTCATGAAGCATTTGCATCACAAGTTCTTTCGACTTTAAAAGCTTGGGAAGATCCTAAGTTCTGTAAAGAACGTTTAGGTCTAGATGCACCATTGGGCTCAATTGACCGTAGCAAACTCAATGTTAAAGGTTCTTCTTTAGCTGCTGGTCATCCATTTGCAGCAACAGGTGGTCGTATTTTGGCAACTGCTGCAAAATTGATTAACCAAAAAGGTTCAGGTCGTGTACTCATTTCGATTTGTGCTGCTGGTGGTCAAGGTGTAACTGCAATCGTAGAGAAATAAGTTCTCTGATTTGTACAGTACTTTCAAAAAAGCATCCTTAATGGATGCTTTTATATTGCTTGTCAATCTACATGTCGCTAACAAGATTTTACATAGACTACTCTACTTAACACAAAAAATGGTTAGCCGAAGCTAACCATTTAAAATCTTCACTATTCTTAGGGAAAATAGTGTTGATTTTAGAAGCGATACCCCACACCAACATAAGTAATCAATGGATCTATATCAACTTTTGTCGTTGAATTAATCAGTCGCTTACCAGTATTCGCATCAACGACATCTATCTTAGCCTGATTGTTGAGCTTGGCATAAGAAACGGAAGCCACACCAAACCAGTTTTCATTAATATCATAGGTTGCACCCAGACTTACAATAGGTGCAATTGCATCTGTCGTTTTAACTCTAACATAAGGATTTGCACTAGAAGGTTTACCATCCAACGCAGCCCCTGCTTTTCCATCTAAAACATTTTGGATCATATGTCCCGCTGCAACCAGATCACTTTTGATTTGTGAGTTCAACTTGATATCAGTGAAATGAGAGTACATCACTCCTACCCCAATATATGGACGTAATTTGTTGACACCAGATTGACCAAATTGATATTGCGCTTCAAGCGCTGGTGTCCATGCACGCACTGATGCTGCTTTAGATTTGTTGCCTAAATTGGTGATTGGAATTGCTTGGTTTAAATCAATGCCATCTGGAAATAAAATTCCGACTAGGTCACTTGGCGAGGTGGCTAATCCTGTAAGGGGTGCCAAGATTTCCCCTTTACCTTTAATATCAACTTTTGGAGGAATCCCACCAATGAGCTGCAAAGAAACATTGTCGTTGATATAATAATTTAACATCAAGCCAAGCGTATCCACATCATCAACTTCAAGCCCTGTACCCTTAGCTTGCCAATTTTCCAAGCCATGAATATTTGCTGTTCCTGCGACCTCTGGCAAAATATTACCCTTACCATCAGTCAATAAGGTTTGCATAAAGGCATCATTAAGAAATTCAGTTAACACCTCTTTCTGATTAAATGGCACTCCGCCTAAGTCTTCTCCCATCGCGTTAGGATCAACTGAGTTTAAAAAACTGGTTGTAGAGATACTTCCAACTGTTGCATTAGTACCATTTTTAACACTGGTATTAATATTAAAGGGATTGGCTTTTCCTTGAGGCATGACATGTAACCAACCTGCCGATACTGAAAAGCGTTTATACTCCCCCGCAAAACTCATGCTAGTAATCGCGAACAATGAACTTGCTATGACAATATTTTTTAACGTTAATATTTTTTTCATTTTTTATCCTTAAAATATGAGATTACCGAACCGTGGCAACCTGTTTAAAAAACATACATAAAAAACAATATTTATGTATAAAATTCTGATCAACAGCATTTACACTCATCCGTAAAAAATATTGGTACTTTTATTTTTAAATTTTTTATACTACTTATTAATGATATATATCATTGTGTTATTTTTATCATTTAGCATAAATTAACAGTGCTGGTATATTTAAAAAGTCTATTTAAGCCCCTGCTGACCTATTATAGAAATATCAAATTTTTCACATAATTTTCACTTTTTAATTATTAACACACATTCTCATAAATTGATAATTCATTCTATTTTGATGGGTTTTAAAATTTATGCTCAAAATTTAACTCAATGCGTCACTTTTTAAAAATAAAATGATCTGTCAAAGCAAAAAATACCAAATAAAATATGTTTTTGTAGTTTTTAATCAAAACTCACGTTCAAGTATGCTTTTCACCTTAAAAATTATAAAGAAAAACTTCATCACTTTATTTTAAATAAAAATATCAAACACTTAATTTAAAGTTTTCATTATTAAAATTTGGTAGGTGTTTAGTAGGTATTCAATCCAGCCCTCAAAACTGATACTCAACCTCAAGGTGATCATCACCTTTCTGGAATGATGAAATAACAATGGTAGAAGGAATCGCACCATGGCTTTTAAAAATATAGCAGATCAAACAAACGGTTTTTACATCCCATGCGTCTCACTTTTTGGTCCAGGTTGTGCCAAAGAAGTCGGTGCTAAAGCACAAAATTTAGGGGCAAAAAAAGCCCTCATCGTCACTGATGCTGGATTATTCAAATTTGGTGTTGCAGACATTATTGTTGACTATCTCAAAGAAGCTGGTGTAGACAGTCATGTTTTTCCTGGTGCAGAACCAAACCCGACAGATATTAATGTACACAATGGCGTAAATGAATATAACAATAATGGCTGTGACTTTATTGTGTCTTTAGGCGGTGGATCTTCTCATGACTGTGCAAAAGGAATTGGCTTAGTCACCGCAGGTGGCGGTCATATTCGTGATTATGAAGGGATTGATCAAAGTAAAGTCCCAATGACACCGCTTGTCGCAATCAATACAACGGCGGGAACTGCTTCTGAAATGACTCGTTTCTGTATTATCACCAATACAGATACCCATGTAAAAATGGCGATTGTTGACTGGCGTTGTACACCGCTTGTTGCAATTGATGATCCTAAACTCATGATTGCAAAACCTGCTGCTTTAACTGCTGCAACGGGTATGGATGCTTTAACTCATGCTGTAGAAGCTTATGTTTCAACTGCTGCGAACCCAATTACAGATGCATGTGCAGAAAAAGCCATTTCAATGATTAGTGAATGGTTAAGCCCTGCTGTTGCCAATGGCGAAAATCTTGAAGCACGTGATGCAATGGCATATGCACAATATTTAGCAGGTATGGCATTTAACAATGCGTCTTTAGGTTATGTACATGCAATGGCTCATCAATTAGGTGGCTTCTATAACCTTCCACACGGCGTATGTAACGCAATTCTATTACCGCATGTGTGTGAGTTTAACTTAATTGCCTGCCCAGACCGTTATGCAAAAATTGCCCAATTAATGGGTGTCAATACTGAGGGTTTAACCGTTACTGAGGCTGCCTTTGCTGCGATTGATGCAATTCGTGAGTTATCATCATCTATTGGTATCCCTTCTGGCTTAGCTGAACTGGGTGTCAAAGCGGAAGATCATGCAGTGATGACATCAAATGCGCAAAAAGATGCCTGTATGTTGACCAATCCACGTAAAGCAACTGATGCTCAAGTCATTAAAATTTTTGAATCAGCAATGTAAAAACGATCCCCTTTGGTTCTACTCAGCCTGACAACTGTTTTAGGCCAAATACAATGAAGTATGCTTGATACTCAGGAATATTACTTTGGTAGTATTCCTTTTTTATACGCTTATCAAAAAATGACAATCATTATTGTCAGATATATTGATAAAGTCACAATCTATGACTATGATGCTTAAAACATCAGCGGATTATTTCAGCAATGACAACAACAAGTAAAACCATCATCATCACGGGTGCAAACACTGGAATCGGGCTTGCAACTGCAGAAACATTTATTAAGGATGGTCACCATGTGATCATTGCTTGTCGTAATCCTGAAAAAGCAAAAACAGCACAACAACACTTAGAGTCATTCGGTACAGGTCAAGTAGACGTGATTCGCCTTGATTTAAATAGTCTTGAACAAATTAACCAAGCAGCCAATGAAATTATTGCCAAATATGAAAAAATTGATGTATTAGTCAACAATGCTGGCATGATGACACCTGATCTTGAGGCCACAGCTGATGGTTTTGAAAAACAGTTTGGGGTAAATTATCTTGGGCCTTTTCTTTGGACATTGAAACTTCTTCCATTGGTTCAAAAAGCCCAACAAGGTCGTGTAATTCATTTGGCTTCAATGATGCATCTTTTAGGTTGTATCCAACCTGAAAACTTTAACGCGGATCAAGTGAAAAAATACAACGGTGTTTTGAGCTATGGCAATAGTAAATTAGCCAATCTGCTGTTTAGTAATATCCTCGCCAAACAACTACATGGAAGTCATGTCACCAGCAATGCATTACATCCAGGTGGCGTAGATTCTGAGATTTATCGTGAATTACCCAAATGGCAATATGCAATAATTAAACTTGGCCTTATTCCACCATCTAAGCCTGCCGAATTAATTAAAAAAATTGCTTTTGATCCATCATGGGAAAAGCGCAATGGTGATTATGTGAGTTTGCAAACCCCTGCATTTAAATCAGGCAAAGCCAAAGATATACAGTTGGCACAAAAACTATATGATGAATCCTGTGCGCTGGTAAAAGACTATCTGTAATTTTTCGGATTTCATTTTTCAATAAATTCAGGAATATGCTATGACCACTCAATCTACTGAATATCAACCTGATATCCTTGGTACAGGTTATGAAAAACTAACCTTAAACTTAGCAGATGACTATGATGGTAAAGTCATTGCAACTTTGGTACGCAAACAAGCAGCTCAAGCGACCAAGAAAGCGGTGCTCTATATCCATGGTTTTATCGATTATTTCTTTCAAACAGAAATGGCTGAACAATTTAATCAACATGATTATGATTTTTATGCACTTGATTTAAGAAAATATGGTCGTTCTTATTTACCACATCAAAAATATTATTATGTTTTAAATTTGAATGAATATGATGAAGAAATCACGCAAGCATTAAAGATTATTGGTCAGGAAGGCCACACTGAGGTGTTACTGGCAGGACATTCTACAGGTGGATTGATCGCAACATTATATGCAGCACATTATCCACAACATCCCCTTATTCAAGCCTTATGGTGCAATAGTCCTTTTTATGACTTTAATATGCCTGCTTGGAAGAAAAAATTAGCCCTACCCAAACTCAGCGCACTGGGTAAACGCTTACCTAATTTAAAGTTTCCAAGTGAATTAAATAAATGGTATGTCACCAGTCTGCATAAAGATTTGCAAGGCGAATGGGATTTCAGCTTAGAGTGGAAAAAACCAACTTACCCCAAAGTATATTTAAGCTTTGTGTATGCAATTTTTGAAGCGCAAAAAGAAATTCATGCAGGCGTACAGATCAATGTACCAACCTTGGTGATGCATTCTCACAAAACAACCTATCCTAAGAAATTTAACCGAGATGCTCAAAGCACTGATGTTATTTTAGAGGTCAAAGACATCATCAGGGATGCAGGTAAAATACAGGGCGATGTTAATGTCATGACCATTCAAAATGGACTACATGACTTGGTTTTATCGGCACCAGAAGTCAGAAAAGAAGTTTATCATCAACTTTTTTCCTGGTTAGCCCAAAAACAGCTTTAAAGGCTCAAATCCATTTTTCTTTGCAAGCGAATGATCAGTTAAAAGTATCCTGCAAAATCAATGTTCATCTTTATATTTCATTAGAATTTGATGAGCAGGATGCCCGACTGGTGTAAGTTCAATCAGACGTTCAACGGCATCAATCGCCTCTGGAAAATGTGCAAGGTGTTTTAATAAAGCATCTGTTTCATTGGCTTTAAAAATCGCTTCACTCAGGCGTGATTCAAGGCAGTCTCGCCATGCCGATAAAAAAGGACTTTCAGTTTTAGCTAAAAATACACCTTTGCATAATTTTAAAGCGGATTCGGTATAGCCTGCATCTAAAGCATTCTCTGCTTGCAAGAAATCTGCTTCAACATGTGCCAATAAACGATAAGGCCGTGAACCCAGCATGCCACCCAAGATATCGCGCAATTGCGACATTTCAGCTTTTAATGTGCCGACACTCACTTTTCGTTCACCATACAGCGCTTGATGTAAATTTTCCAGATTCATCCCTTGTGGACACAACGCAAGAATAGTCAAAATTTCAATTTGTCGTGGTGTCAGTACCACGATCTTGCCATTGAACAACACTTGTGGCACAGCAAAAGCCCGGATAAATAAATGTTGTTGCTGAAACTCTAGCAATGCCGATTGAATAATTGAGGCACATCGCTCAGCCGCCAATAATCCCAAACTATTGTGATGATTCCATGTGGTTGAAAGATCAATTACCCCTAAAACTTGTTTGGAATATGGATCTATAATTGGAGAGGCATAACAAACCCAGTCATGCACCGAAGACATAAAATGCTCGTTGGAAAACACACAACTGGATTGTTGGGTTTTTAATGACAGTGCCAAAGCATTGGTTCCCACCAAATCTTCTCGCCATTGCCCACCAGCAATAAAATGAACACGTTCTGCGGCATTGCGCATTTGCCCACTTGCGGCTGACCAGATAATGGTACTGCCAATATCCCCTACTGCAGCAACCATTGCCGACTGTTCTGCGATATGGGTTAATTCATCACGACAATGTTCGATTGCTTTTTCTAACAGTGTTTTTCTTTCTTGTTTTACATTCATCAAGGGTGCAGCATCACGATCTTTGGGAATCGCAGCTGAATTGGAACGTTGCCATGAACTTGCAATACTCTGCCCGAGTTGATCAGCATGTTTTAAAGACAAACTACTACTTTGGCGTAATTGCTCAATTAAACTCCGTTTATTTGATAACTCTTGTTGGCTTAACATACGCTACTTCCTCTGTAATTCGTTAAAAAATATCCTATCCTTTCTCTGTTGTTTTTATCCAGCGGACCTGCCTATAAATTACTCTAGCACATTAACACAGTGAGCTTAACCTCAGTCAACACAACTCATACCAAAGCGTTAGAATAAAACCAATTTTTTCCAATATTTAGCAATTTTTCAATAAACAAGAAAATATTGCCAAAGATTAAAGCATAGCGCAAATATGTCTTGGATTTCATCCAACCTTTTCCCTACCTTTGACTCTCTATGCTCAAACCATCATGTAAACAATCATTGTTCATACATGCCATATTAAACACATCATGAATGATCATGAATATAAGTAAAGGGATACTCTTATGCGTTATGTAGATCCAAATCAGCCTGGTTCAAAAGTACAGTTCAAAGCCCAATATGAAAACTTTATTGATGGCAAATGGGTAGCACCTGTTAAAGGGCAATATTTTGATAATGTCTCTCCTGTAGATGGTAAAGCCTTTACCAAAATTCCACGTTCTTCTGCGGAAGATATCGAACTTGCATTAGATGCAGCACATAAAGCCAAAGCTTCATGGAACAAAGCATCTCCAACAACACGTTCAAATGTACTGCTGAAAATTGCAGATCGTTTAGAAGAAAATTTAGAATTACTGGCGGTTGCAGAAACATGGGAAAACGGTAAACCAATTCGTGAAACATTGGCGGCCGATATTCCTTTAGCAATTGACCATTTCCGTTATTTTGCAGGTTGTTTACGTGCACAAGAAGGTGGTATCTCAGAAATTGATGAAGATACCATTGCTTACCACTTCCATGAGCCTTTAGGTGTGGTTGGTCAGATCATTCCATGGAACTTCCCTATTCTTATGGCAGCATGGAAACTTGCACCAGCACTTGCAGCGGGTAACTGTATTGTACTTAAACCTGCTGAACAAACACCATCAAGTATTTTAGTTGTTGCTGAACTCATTCAAGATATTTTACCGCCAGGCGTTTTAAATATTGTCAATGGTTACGGCGTTGAAGTGGGTCGCCCACTGGCTACCAATCCACGTATTGCTAAAATTGCATTTACAGGATCAACTGCTGTTGGTCAAATGATCATGCAATATGCAACTGAAAATATTATTCCTGTGACACTTGAGCTTGGTGGTAAATCACCAAACATCTTCTTTGAAGATGTCATGGATAAAGATGATGACTATTTAGACAAAGCGCTTGAAGGCTTTGCCATGTTCGCTTTAAACCAAGGTGAAGTATGTACTTGCCCATCACGTGCCTTGGTTCAAGAAAGTATTGCCGATAAATTCCTAGAAATGGCAGTTGAACGTGTAAAACGCATTAAAACGGGACATCCTCTAGACACTGACACCATGATTGGTGCTCAGGCATCTCAAGAGCAACAAGACAAAATCTTGGGTTGTATTGCAACAGGTCGTGCTGAAGGTGCTCAACTGCTTACAGGCGGTGGTGATCGTCAGGAAGTCGGTCAAGGTTTCTATATTGAACCTACCATTTTCAAAGGCGACAACAGTATGAAGATTTTCCAAGAAGAAATTTTTGGACCAGTGCTCTCTGTCGCAACATTTAAAGATTATGACGATGCGATCCGAATTGCCAATGATACGATGTATGGCTTAGGTGCTGGTGTATGGTCGCGTTCTGCGCATACCTCTTATCGTGCGGGTCGTGCGATTGAAGCTGGTCGTGTATGGACCAACTGCTACCATATCTACCCTGCACATGCTGCATTCGGTGGTTATAAGAAATCAGGTATTGGCCGTGAAAACCACAAGATGATGCTCGATCATTATCAACAAACCAAGAATTTATTGGTTAGCTATTCAACCAAAGCAATGGGCTTCTTCTAAGTTCTATAGTTGATTTACACTTTAAAAAAGCGAACTTCAGTTCGCTTTTTTTTGGTCATGATTAAGATGCTTTTTAATCCTTATAACTGTCAATTCATTCATTATTTTATACAGATTGCGATGATTCGCTAAATTTAGTCGTTTGTTAGATTCATCCAAACATCTTCATAGCCATACTTATCAATAATGACATGATAACCGTGCTCAAGCGCTAAATAAGGTAAAATTTCAGGTAAATATTGCTGTAAATGCGAGGCATGCAGCGGTTGATAAAAATCATCAGCTGAAGAATATTCTCCACAGTGAATAAACCAAGAAACATTGTCTTGTTTTTGTAGCGCAACTCGAACTGCATAAATCGGTTGTTGACCTAGACTCTGTAATGCAATTGCAACCCTATCCGCCAGATTAAATTCGATATATTTTGACTCATATTTTTTGCAGATTTGCCGTTGTAATGTTTCTAAATCCATCAACACATTCCTTTATTTCCTGTTTAGTATTGTCTGTTTAGTTGAATAAACCAATACGTTCGTTCATGCTGTGCTTATACTCGTCTTTTATTCTTCTGCGGAACGCTCACGATAAAATGCTAAACCATTTGTGCAATATCAATAAATGCCTGTGTAATTGGACTCATCTGTTTTTTATTCTTCACTGCCAGACTAATAGACCGCTTAATATTCGGTGATAAAGGTAATTTTTGAACATTGGGAAACAGTGTCATCAACTCTTTATTCAAGGCCATATCTGCGACAATTGAAACACCAGCACCATTGTTCACCATATTAATAATGGTCAAAATTTGAGAAAAATAACATTTAATTTTTGGACTCAAATTGGCTTTTCTAAACATCTCTGTCACATGGTTTTGACTGCCTGCTGAGGTCATTAAAAAAGGATGTTCTACCAATTCATCCAATCGAACTGCACTTTGTTGTGATCGTGTATAGGACTTAGGAATAAGTGCTACAAAGATATCCTCAATCACAGGAAAAGTATCAAAGCGTTCTTCAGGTAAAACCACAAATCCAACATCAATAGTACGATCATGAATCCATTGAGTAATATCTTTGTCCGTTCCTTCTTTAATAAACACTTCAATATTTGGATATTTTAAACTAAATTTTTCTAGAATTAAGGGAATCAGTACATTAGAAGATGAAGCACCAAAAGATCCAATTCTTAAAGTGCCAGAATGAAATCCTTGTATATCGGAGATTTCTTGCTTTAGGACATTGGAAATATTCAAAATTTCTTTCACATGCACTAAAAGCCGTATACCCGATTCAGTTAACTCAACTTCATTATGATTGCGATAAAACAATGTGACCGACCAATCTTGTTCTAAGCCTTTAATTGCATGAGAAATCGCAGATTGAGAAATTTGCAAACGCTGTGCTGTAACAGTAAAGCTTTTCTGTTCAGCCAACATGGCAAAAATAGTCAGTTGAGTAAATGTCATCGCCACTCCATCCATGAGTAAAGACTCATTTTACCATGAATAGGCATAAGTCATATTCTTGGTTAAAGTTTACTTGGGTTTAGCTTACAGATGAAAAAATCAGTGGCTGGGACTTGGTCGAATTAGTTTCTGCATAGAGCGTTCAGCATGCTACAAATGATTACTATCCTTTTTCCATCCATCGCCCTAATTGGTTTAGGTTTTTATCTGTTCCAGTCACGTATACTTGATGAAAAATTCTGGAATGGCGCAGAAAAGCTCAATTACTATATTTTATTTCCAGCCTTATTGTTTAACTCTCTTGCAAATGCAGATATGAATATGGGGCATCTCAACAGCATTCTCACGGTCATTTTTTTAATTATGGCCATGATCATTGCTGGCGTTTATCTGTTTGCAAAGTTAAACCGCACACCTATTGCCCAGATCGGTGTATATGTCCAAAGCTTGATTCGTTTTAATACCTATCTCGGACTCTCGATTGCCACGACACTCAATCATGCTGAAATCAAAAGTATCTTGGTAAATATCCTTGCTATAGCAATTCCCTTGGTTAATGTTGTTTCGATACTTTCATTGACTGATAAAGATCAACTGAACATTAAAAATATATTCTGGTCTTTAATCAAAAATCCACTGATCAGCTCTTGTATATTGGGAATTACATTTAATGTTTTAAACATTCCTATTTGGTCTGGCTTTGCAAGTCTGTTAAATGCTTTTTCAAGTAGTAGCCTGATGTTGGGCTTATTATGCGTAGGAACAGCAATTCAGTTTTCGACGCTCAGAGTTTATCTGAAAAAGTCTTTGCTCATTAGCCTACTCAGATTATTGCTGATCCCGCTTATTGCCTTTATCTGTTTGCAGTTTTTTGAGCTAAGTCATGCCGCGGTGATTGCTATCATGATTTTCTTTTCTATCCCAACCGCATCTTCCGCATATATCTTAACCAAACTGTTAAACGGCGATCATCAATTAATGGCAGCAAGCATCAGCATGCAAACACTTTTATCCGTATTCACTTTGGCACTGATCCTTGCACTATTACAGCATTATTATGTTTAATCTATTATATTTTTGATTCGTGTTTGTTCATCAAATATTTTGCTGATTCAATGTAGTTTTGCTTTGTATAGAATAGCTGTGCTGCATGGCAAGGTACAACACAACTCGATTCTCTCCTGCTAGCATCTAAACAATAGAATCAGAGTTTAAAAGCGTATTTATCAAGATTTAGCAAATTCCATCTCAACAAAGTGAAGATGATCAACGCCCCAAAACATTTCATCGCCAATAAACCATGTCGGTGCACCAAAAACACCATGCCCAATGGCTTCTTCTGTCATATTTTTTAGTTGGGCTTTAACCTGTTCATCTGAAAGCCAAGTTTGAACCTGCTCTGTACTAAAACCCAATGATTGAAGCAAGGTAATAAGTTCATTGATATCATTTAAATTACGCGGATGCCCAAACATTGCATCAAATAAAGCGTTTAACACTGTTAAGAATTTTTCAGCTTGATAAAGCTGAACCGCTGTAATCACGCGCATCAGATTTAAAGTATTAATAGGAAAATAGGGATTCATTTGTATTGGAATATTCCAGAGTTTTGACCAACGCCCCATATCGATCATCGAATAACTGGCTTTTGCTGGCACAGCCATTGGACTACTGTTCCCTGTGGCTTTAAAAATGCCGCCAAGCAAGATTGGTTTCCAGATCACTTGTGCTTGATTTTGTTTTGCAATTTTTTGAATCTGATAAAAGCCTAAATAACTATATGGACTACCCAAATCAAAATAAAATTCTACCTGTTTCATTCAGTGTTATTCCTTAACTGTACTGATCGTATTTTTACTGTAAAAATGATTCTAGAAAAAACTTAAATCATCCCTTGTTACTCTCGCTATATCGAGATAAGTCATCTGCCTATATAAACCTAATCATACAAAAAACTTACTAATATAAAGTGACTTACCATTTTTCCATCCAAGGGCGTAAATCTAGCTCATGCGTCCATGCATCACGTGGTTGCTGGGCAAGATGCCAATAATTTTCAGCAATATGTTCAGGATTTAAAATACCATCTTGGTCTTTTTTCTCATAAAGATCAGGAAAACTGTTTTTAATAAAATCTGTATCAATTGCACCATCAACTACCACATGAGCCACATGAATATTCTGTGGACCAAGTTCACGCGCCATACTCTGTGCCAAAGCTCTAAGTGCATGCTTTGCCCCTGCAAATGCTGAAAAATAAGCAGCACCACGTAGACCAGCAGTCGCTCCAGTAAAGATCAATGTCCCGCGTTGTCGGCTTACCATTCGTTTCGCCACTTCACGACCAGTTAAAAAAGCAGAAAAACACGCCATTTCCCATATTTTAAAATATTTACGCGCTGTTTCTTCAAGTATGCTACATGGAACATTGGCACCGATATTAAAAACCAGTACCTCTATTTCGCCAATGTTGCTTTCAATTTCTTCGATCAATTGTATAACTTGCTGTTCTTTTCGAGCATCAGATGCAAAACCATATGCTGTTCCACCTGCCTGTTCAATTTCATCAATCAGTGGTTGTAACTTGTCAGCATTGCGACGGGTCATACAACTAATATATCCCCCTTTGGCAAAACGTTTCGCAATTGCGCCACCTGTTGCATCACCTGCTCCAATAATCAATGCAACTTTCTGATTTGATGTTGTTATTTCATCTTGCATATCATGCTTCCCTTTTTGCATAACGATCGTTATTATAACGATTACTATGTTATAGTTTTACTAGAGCGTCAAGGAAAAATTTGATCGAGGAAAATATGCGATACAAATCTGGCTATAAACAAGAAAAAAGAAAAGAGCTATTAAAAATCAGTGGACAGCTTGCTAAAAAAGATGGTTTTGCTGCAACTGGTGTAGATGGCTTTATGAAAGCTGCTGGTGTGACCAGTGGTGCATTCTATTCACATTTTTCTTCCAAGCAGGATTTGTTTAAAGCATTGGTTGAAAACGAACTCAAAAATAGCATTCAGATGTGGCAAAACAATCCCCATGAGCAGGCTGAGTTATGGATTGAATTTGAACTCAATCGTTACTTAACCCTTTCGCATGTTGAACATCCAGATTATGGTTGTGTATTGCCAACACTCGCTACAGAAGTCGCACGTTCTGATGAGGAGATTAAACAACGCTATCAACAAGAATTACAACGCGGTCATGCCCTATTTACTCAACGCCTCGGGAGTGAAGAAAAAGCTTGGGGCGTCTTATGTCAACTGGTGGGTGCTATACTGATAGCAAGAAGTGTTTCTGATGATTCGGTTAAATTGACCATTTTGGAATCAAGCAAACACTGTATTTATTCTATGTTGCAAATCACAGCATAAATTTAGTTTTCAACCCAATACAATCTAGTATAAATTAGCAATATTCTCGTTAAATCATTATAAAACCATGACTTCCTCCACACACGCTTTGCCGAAGACAATCTATGCCATTCAACACTTAGCATTTGAAGATTTAGGTATTCTTGAAGACACTTTTTATGATTTGGGCTATCGCATACGTTATTTTGAAGCGGGTATGGATGATTTAAAGCAAGCATTTGAATTTGAAGGTCTAGTTATCATTCTAGGTGGCCCAATTGGTGTTTATGAAACTGAAGATTATCCCTTTTTAAATGATGAAATTGCTCATCTTAAACAACGTTTAGCCAAGAATTTACCAACGATTGGCATTTGCTTAGGTGCACAATTGATTGCACATGCTTTAGGCGCAAAGGTTTATGCAGGCCATCAAAAAGAAATTGGCTGGAGTCAATTGAAGCTAAATCTGGCTCAAAATAATCCGTTATTGCCACTCGTTAATACTGAAGTTTTACATTGGCATGGTGATACCTTTGACTTGCCTGTACAGGCTGAATTACTTGCCAGTTCAGCAATTTATACAAATCAGGCGTTTAGAGTCGGGCAAAATATCTTGGCGTTACAATTCCATGTCGAAGTTGCGGCAGATGATATGGAAAAATGGCTGATTGGTCATACTTGTGAATTACGCAAAGCTGGCTTAAATATTCCTCATTTACGAGCTGAAAATGAAAAATATGCAGCAAATCTTGAATTAAAATCACCACTGGTTTTAGAGCATTTTATCAAACACTTAAATGTATAATCTGTTTATCTATATCAGCATGAAATAGACTTTTCTGTTTCGTGCTTTTTATACTTTATTTACACTTCACCCATAAATACGGCTTTACTCGAAATATAATATCAATACTGCATTGCCTATATTTAACTGACTATACCGTTTACATTAAAAAGATATTCTTTATTCTCACACAATATTATTTAATCATACTTAATATTTTATACTAAGCTGTACTCATCATTATTTTTGAGCTACAGGATTATACAGAGTAGATACATTAAAACTTGCTGATTTATTTATACTGCATACTTTAAAACCAAGACTTTGTTTGCAATGAATAAAATATATATTGGCACATCTGTGCTCATGACAACACTTCTTTCTGCCTGTTCTACCCCTGAAGTAAATACTCAAAATGCAAAACCGCTTGGCATGGCCAATCCTGCAAGTGTGTATTGTCAAAAAATGGGTGGCGAGTCTCAGATTAAAAAAGATGCATTAGGAAATGAAGCTGGATATTGCAAGCTTCCAAATGGAACTGTGGTTGATGAATGGAAGTTGTTTAGAAGTGCACAAGGCGATGAACAAGCTGCTGCTAAATAATTTTGAATAATCGCTGCGGAACATAAACAATAGACAAGCCTTCTGGAATGATTGATTCTCTATTGGTATAAATTTTAGACTCATTACTGTATATTCACTACGGTAATGAGTTGCTCCACCCTTTTCATAGTTAAAATAAATTAGATCTAAACATGCACTAAATATAAACAGTATTGTATTTATTTTGGGAATATTGAATAGATGAAAACCTATCAATCTAAACAGGAACTGATTGTTGCAATCAATAATTCATTAAATCAATATTTAACAGAATTTGAAGAAATATCCGAAGACTTAAAAGATCATAAAGTTGCAGCTGTAGATAAAACCCCTGCCCAAAATTTAGCCTATCAATTGGGATGGGTAAATTTATTATTAGAATGGGAAAGCAAAGAACTTGCAGGTTTCCCCATTTCAATGCCGAAAGAAGGCTATAAATGGAATAACTTAGCAAGTCTATATCAAAATTTTTATCAAACCCATGCCCAGCATTCATTAAAAGGAAATACTCAGTTATTGTCTAAACGGGTCAAAGAAGTCACAGACTGGATTGAAAATCTAACAGATGAAGAACTATTTGAAATAAATCAACGTAAATGGGCAACCACACCTGCCAACTGGCCACTGTATAAATGGATTCATATCAACACTGTCGCCCCTTTTACCAATTTTAGAGTTCAAATCAGAAAATGGAAGAAACTCAACATAAATACTGAACAAACTAAATAGCCTTAACAGGTTATCTTTTTCAGATCTAAGTATTGAGTAATGGTGTTATTTAATTCGTCCAAATAATACTGTTTGGGTTTTTCTTGTCCCAAGGATTAGTCTAATTTCATTAAAGTAGGCAGGTATTCTGTTTTATAGACACGCTCATATTCACCACAGAATAATGCTCTATTTACCTCAGTACTGGTATTTTCATCATCCAGTTGCTCATGCATGACTTCAATGGATTTTTCTTTTTTCATCAATACCAAACTATGCGGATTTGGAGTAATGCAACCTATAAGCATAAGCAACAATATCATTGTTATTTTTTTCATAAACTTGCTTCATCGTTCTTAGGTTAAGCTGACCATAAACTATTTATATCTTATATCACCCTCTCAATTTATCGATAACAATTAAAATTTGAGTTTTTCTAAAGTACGTATTAAAATTTTGATTAAGTAACAAAATCAAGATTTGATATAAACAGATCAAATCTAATTAACTAAAAGTGCTGAGTGTTAAAATTCAATCACTCGCAGTTTTATAGATTGTCAGCCCTGAAGGTGTAAAGAATTTAATCCATGCCCCCTAGAAATAAGCCAAACACAAAACAATTGTTATACTCTGCTTGGTCAACAGATCAAGATTGCTTTCTCATTGAAAACAACCATTTAACTGTTGATCAATTGGTTGAAATACTGCCTTACCAGCATGATGAAATTATCGCAAGAAAAAGACAACTTGGACTGCTTAGAAGAGATTTTTACATGAAAAAACTACATGACTTGTAAGCAAAATTACAATACCCCCGCATCAGGCGCGACATAATGAATATATATATTAAATACTTAAATATAGGGCTATGTCATGAACAACAAGTTTAAAATATTAACGCTCGTCGGTGGAATAGCATTACTTAGTGTTGCGGCATTTGCTTATGCAGGAAATGAAAAGATTCAAACCGTTAAAAATGTAGATTTAAAGAGATATCTGGGTACTTGGCATGAAATTGCGCGCAAACCAATGTATTTTCAAAAGAAATGTGATTACAACGTTACTGCTGATTATTCCTTAAATGAAAATGGCTCAATCAAAGTGGATAATCGTTGTTATGATAAAAATGGCAAGCTTCAACAATCGATTGGCGAAGCATCTGTACAAAACGCGCCTACGAACTCCAAATTAAAAGTGAGTTTTTTACCAAAAGTACTTCGTTGGCTGCCTGTAGGACGTGGTGATTATTGGATTTTAAAGCTGGATGAAAATTATCAAGTTGCATTGATCGGTACTCCTAATAAAAAATATTTATGGTTACTCAGTCGATCTCAACAGCTTGATCCAGCCACGACTGAAGAATATTTAAATTATGCTAAAAGCTTAGGCTATGATTTAAGTGATTTAATTGAAACCAAACAAAAATAAAAACTTAAAAGCCCTCTTTTTGAGGGCTTGTTGGATTTAGCTCATTTTATACGATTACGCTACAAATCCTTCTTATCAATATTGTCTACGAAATGAGACACAACTGATGAGCAAGCCCACAATCATCAATGCTCCAGCACACAAAAAGGTAAATTGCATCCCATCAATGATTGCTAAAGCCGTTGCCTGATTGAACTGAATTGTGCCGACACCGAATGAAAAAATAGCTCCCATCACAGAAGCCCCGATAATTAAGCCCATATTACGAGATAAGCTAAGAAGTCCTGATACCACCCCTTGTCGAGCTTTGGGAACATCCGCCAAAGTCATAGTATTGTTGGCCGCCTGAAACAGTTGATAACCTAAAGTCAAAATAATGATAGGGAAGATATAGCCACTTAGACCCATCAATTTCGGTACGATAGCGAGCATAAAGCTACCGATAATCAGAAAAATCAACCCTATAGCGACGATATAGCGACTGCCCCAACGATCGACAAGTCGACCAGATGGAATCCCACTTAAGATAGCAACCACTGGTCCAATTCCCATAATCAAACCCACTTGTATTTGATTCAAGCTTAGACCTAGGCTCAGATAAAAAGGTCCAATGACGAGCGTGGTCATCATAACGGCGGCAACCAACAAATTAACCATTAGGTTTGGCGTTATGTTCTGGTCTGGTTGCCATGAACTTAACGTAGGAATTTGTTTTCTAATGCAATCATTAGGCAACAATACCCAAGCCAGAATAATTGCGATACTCGCAAGTATAAACTGTAATCCAAAAATGCTTTGCCAACCGCTCAAGGCAATCAGAACCCCACCCAACACAGGTCCAAGTGCTGTACCTAAAGCAGATATCGTTCCAAGCATTCCCATTGCTCTTCCCAACTGTGATTTATTGACGGTCTGACGTGTAAGTGCCATTGCAAGTGTCATTAAGAATGCTGCACCTATTCCTTGAAATGATCGTGCAGCAACCAATATCCATAAGCTAGGTGCAACACTACATAGCAATGAAGCCAAACTGAATATAACCAGTCCAACGATCAGCATAGACTTACATCCATATCGATCACCTAAGCGTCCAGCAATCACAACCGTGATCGTCAACGAGATAAGATATCCAATTACAACTGCCTGTACTTGAATAAATGGCAGTAGAAATACCTCAGCAAGTGTGGGTAATGCGATATTGACAATGCTTGTTCCCAACGATGCCAATAAGATGGATAACCCCAAAGTGATAGTGATTCCAGTTTGGGTCTTGTTTGTCAATGTTAATGATTCTGTCTGCTCTGTCATGTTGCGCTCTTGTCAGCAGTGGTGTTTAATCACATACTACTAATTCAAGTTAACTTGAGGTCAAGTATGAAATTTCTTGATATTGGTGAAGTTTCAGCAAAAAGTGGAATTAAACCTTCGGCACTACGCTATTACGAAGAAATCGGTTTGATTTTCTCAATTTCTCGTCATGGATTACGTAGACAATTCTCTTCGGAAGTTCTGTTACGACTCACTTTGATTTCAATGGGGAAGTCGGCGGGCTTTTCGCTTAAAGAGATCGCAGCAATGTTCGATAGTCATGGCGCACTTGATCTTTCCCCAAGTGTTATTCACCAAAAAGCTGATGAGATCGATCTTCAAATTCATAAATTGATCGCACTCCGTGACATACTTCGTCACGTAGGTGACTGCCCTGCACCATCGCATTTGCAATGTCCTAGTTTTAAGCGACTAGTTGAAAAGGCAGCTCAGAAATAAAAGAAATTTTTAAAAGATTTTTGATGAGTATTTGCTGAATAGCTAAATTAGATTGTAGAACAATAATTAAAATTAGCACGCAATGACATTGAACAGTCAAATGGCTTTCTCTAAGATGATAAAACAAGCTTAAATTTTGATGACTTTTATACGTTTGTAGCCTGATCTACGAATATAAATTGTATCTGTTGAAATCGGTATTTTTGATTTATGGATCAAAGCAAATCTAGTGATTCTGGTGTTTTCCTCTGGTTAACATATCACACGCTTAATAAAATGAATTTGGACGCAAATCGGATATTTTCACAAATAAGATTATCTGAACAACCACCTGACAGAACCATTCGGCGAGATAATTCGACCCAACAACGCTTTTGGGAAATAGCTGAAGAAATCAGTGCTGATCAGGATATCGGACTTCATGTAGGTGAACATTTCCCCATTTTTAGAGGCGAAATATTAGAATACATTTTTATGAGTAGTCCTACATTTGGGGACGGCTTACAAAGAGCTTTGCGTTATCAGAAAATTTTTACTGATGCTTTTGTGGCTCATTTACACATTGAAAATCAAAATGCAATGATCACGAATCTTCAGCACCCGGTTCGTCATTATCTAGAATGCGCCATAAGCGTTATGCTTAATTTTTTAAACTATATCAGTAACAATCATTTTCATCCCAAAGAAATATGGTTGCCTTACCAAGAAGGCGCGAGTTTAGATGAATATCAACGTATCTGGAAATGCCCGGCTCGTTTAGGTATGCAGTACGGCTGTATAATTTTTGATGCGGAAATATTGAGTTTAGCTTCAGCATCGGCTGAACCAATGCTATTAAAAATACATGAGCATGTAGCTAAACAGCAGGTGAAAGTTGTCGATAAATATTATTTGATTAATGATATAGAAAACTTACTCAGCTCTGGTTTATTAGAATCAGGGCAATTAGACTTAAAACTAATTGCCCAACATTTAGGGCTACAGCCCCGAAAACTTCGTGCAGATCTTAAAGAAGTTAATACGACTTTTGAAAAAGTTTTGGCAACTTATCGTGAAAAAATGGCCAAAAAGCTGTTGATGAATCCCAATATAAGCATAGATCAAGTTGTATATTTACTTGGTTTTTCTGAGCCTTCCGCCTTTTCACGTGCCTTTAAACGTTGGACAAATGAAACACCATCCCATTACCGCCAGCGCAAGCAAAAATAAGTTTTAGCTATAACTTGATTCTAATGACATTTAACGAGTTAGCTTTTCGGTCAAAAGAAATGAGCTGTTTTTTTCTACACTGATGGTTATTTCTTAATTGAAAAGGATCAGAGATGTTAGGTTTTCCAATTGGCCTTTTAGTTGCGAATGGATTTGAATGGTATGCACATAAGGTATGGTTGCATGAGTTTCCAAGTAAACACCGTAATAGCCCTTTCTTCACACATATAGCACATCATAAACGTGCCAGAACAGATGTATTTCATGATGAAGGATATCGTGAATCTATGTTTAAAAATGCAGAAATTTATAATGAAAAAACCGCATTGTTAGGTTTAGCCGCGGTTTCAACTGTATTTTTACCCATTGCACCATTTTTTACTGCCGGCTTATATTATGGGATTTGGAATTATTGGCGAGTACATGCAAAATCTCACCTAGACCCAGAATATGCGCGTAAACGGATCCCTTGGCACTATGATCATCATATGGCTAGTAATCAAAATGCCAATTGGTGTGTTACACGTCCATGGTTTGATTATATTATGGGAACACGTGTTTTTACTGAGCTTTCGATTAAAGAAAGCAATCCCTTAGGAATAAAACTACCTAAAAATTTTGAAATAATCCTAAACAAGACATCACAGAAAATATTTGCAAAATCATATCTTAAAATTACCTCTAAGAGTGCATTGGATATAAAAAGTGCTCGTCAAGGCATCTCATTAGAACTGTAAATTTTAACAAATAAAGTATTAAGGATCATTTAGATGAAACGATTATTGCCCAAACACATTGCTGCACCAAAGTTTTTACATCATTTTATCGATCGTTCAGAGACAATCAACGGAAGACCTTTTGATGTGAATACGCCAACGCATACACCAAAAGGAAAGTATTCTTGCGTTCATTATGGGGTTATGATTCCGAATCTTGAAGCACCATTTAATTTTTTGAATCTATTAATTGTGGTTGGCCAACCTCGTGTAAAAATTTTTCGGAATCAACATTTGATCCAAACTACTGCGCTTGATACTGCAAATGTATTAATCGGTACTGCAGTAGGTACAAAAGAACATTTTAATGGCTATAGTGTAGAAAATGACTGTGTATTGGAAAGCAATGGTTCATCTTTAAGCTTTGGTCGTGACGTGTTACTCGAAGGCGCATATCCAAATTTTCATGCGCATCGTGAAGGTCATGATTTCAATTTTGATTTAAAGATTCGTGCGACTGATAAAATTGCCCATTTTGCACAAATGTCATTGGGTTTATATGATCACTGGGCATTATTATGTACATATGAAGGATTTCTTGAATATCAAGGTAAAAAAACCAAGGTTCAGGGTCTTTGTACTTATGAATATGCTCGTGCAGTAGATGTAAACTTATATATCAATTATTTTACTTATCATATTTTAAATATCGATGAGAAAACTCAAGTCTTACTTGTAGAAGTTCTTGGTCCATTAAATCTGGTATTGCAACGTCGAGTATATATTCGTTCTACAGATGATCATGGCAGTATTCACTCAAATGGATTTAATTTTAATGTCCATGCATTTGAAGCTCAACGTGTAATGACACCGAATGGTTTATCAATGCGTTTACCTCGTACCTTCTCCTGGAGCGTGAATGATGATAATGGAAATCCATTAATACATATTGATGGTCTAACAAATGCTGATTTTCAATATGGCATGGCGGGAGGCTATGCAGGGAGCTATCAGTACAAAGGTACATTCAAGGGTCGTGCGGTTGAAGGTACTGGTTATATTGAATATTTAGATATCCGTACTGATTAGATCGATTCAACTTTTAACTAGGTGATAAAAAGCCTAGTTAAAACAGATATAGACATCATCCACTTTACCATTGCTCGATATTCATCAATGTAGTTTTGAAATATATCAAGGCAACAACGATAATACGGTATTCAGGTTTTTCTACATTTACTTTGGAGGGAAGTAAAAGTAAATTAAAGAGAACTATTCCTTAATTACTAAGACAAAATGAATATCTTTAACCAATTTAAACTTTGTATTGAGCAGCGTAAAAGCTTAATTCCAGCATCCTTGCTACTGATATTTTCAACAAGCGCTATGAGTGTTTACGCAGAAACGGATGAGCAATTAAGCAAATCTGGGCAATGGCGTGACCCTGCAACAGGTCTAATCTGGATGCGTTGTTCAATTGGGCAATCATGGACAGGCTCAACTTGTAAGGGTGATCCTTTGGAATTTAAAAACTGGGAAGATGCACAAGATTATCTTGATCAAATGAATAAAAATGGTGGATTTGAAGGTAAAAATAACTGGCGTGTTCCCAAAATAAAAGAATTAATAACAATTCGTAAATGTAGTACTGGCTGGAGGAAAATAGGACAAATACAATTACCAGAACAAGAGCGGAGACAATATGGACAAGATCATGAACTTGAAATGAAAAAACTACCTTATGGGCAAAAAGCTCCGACTAACTGTGCTGATGACTCAACTAGCCCTACATTAGATACTCATATTTTTCCGAATACCCCATCTAATGGTAAATATTGGTCAAGTTCATTATCCCCATGGAAACCTATAGGCTACAAATATAAGGCATGGAAAGTCAACTTTAAGACTGGTTTTTTTGCACCGACCATTAACTACACAGACGACGGTAGTTTTTCTAGAGCAGTTCGAAATAGTCGCTAGTCTCCCAGCAGTATTGTCTAGCATTTTATATAAGCAGTATCATGATAATGTTAGAAAAAATTTAAAAATATGAAAGAATTGCAACGACTGAAAAATAGCTGATTTTGCCTATAGAGCAAATCATAGTGAGTAATGATTATTTAAATATCTTAAATTGGATAAGGAATAGACGATAAAAAAGGCCTATAAAGCAAGTTAAACTAACTTTATAGGCCTTTGATCTATTTCAATATTACTTCGCTACAGAAGCTTCTGTTGTAATATTTACAGTGATTTTATCACCTACATTCGGGACATATGCTCCAACACCAAATGCTGAACGATTAAATGATGTCGTTGCATTGAAACCAATTGACTGTGCTTTAGTCATTGGATGCTCACCTTGTTTGTTTAAAACAGCATCTAAAACAACAGGTTTAGTCACATCTTTCACAGTTAAGTTACCTGTGATTTTGTATTTGTTTTTACCTAAAGCTTGAACTTTCGTACTTTTAAAAGTGATGTTTGGATACTTTGCAGCATCAAAGAAATCTGCATTTTTTAAATGTTCATCTAATGCTGCAACATTGGTATTTAAACTAGACAATGGAATAGTTACATTGACAGATGAGTCTGCTGGTTTTGCATTATCAACAGAGATCGTACCTTGGATGTCACTGAAGTTTGCTGAAGGTGTTGAAAAACCGAAATGATTCCAAGTAAATACTGTTGCGGTATGTGTTGGATCAATTTTGTAATCTACAGGCTTTGCCATGCTGAAAGTTGCAACTGATGCTACGGCTAAACCCAATGTTAATGCTTTAAAGTTCATCTTTATATTCTCGCTATCGAATGGATATTAGTTTATACACTTCCCATATAAATTCATTGTTATTGATAATACGATATGTTGCATATATGCAACGATTCTATAATGACCATTTTTAAAACTTGATCAAAACCTTAAAAATCAATATAAAGCATTGTTT
>CAJPVJ010000077.1:0-44858 GCA_905397405.1 Oppiella nova
TTACATATATGTGTCTGGTTCATTTAAAGCTCACGTTTAGAATAATACTTTTGTATTGAGTCTGATTTATAAAAAGCAAATCTTACAAATGAGACCAAATATGTAAATTTCAAAATTTTAAACATGGGATTTATAGCGCGTCAAAGTTTATTTATATTATACAATAACTTTATTTTACAGGCATGTCAGTGGGGTAAAGCCATTTTGACAAAAATGAAATGACCAACCTCATTTGCAAACGAATTCTGTTGCTGTGCGGGCCTCGAGTTATTGAAACTTATTTTCATTTCTACAGTTTACCGATTGTCGGAATTAATGGGAGATTAGATATGACATACTGTACTATATTATTATTAGTATTTTATTCTGTTTACACTTCAAGTGATATTATAGTAAAGGAATAATGTTATAAAATTGAAAATTTCAGTGAAATATTTAATTTTTATGTTTTTATTTCCTATCTTAATATATGATTAAATTTCAAAATAAAATGATTAAATATTTAAATTATTAGTAAAATCACATCCACTAACTAAATGCCTTTTTTAACAAAATTATAAACAATATTATTTATTTTTCTGGAATTGAATTTTACTGTAATTGAAAGTTACGTAAAATAATTTTGACAGCGTAAATTACGCGTAAAATTACGTAATTTTACGCCGTAAATTACGATAAATTACGCTCCATGCAACCTTAGTTCTTATGAAGGGTTACAGTAAGAGAATGCTTATACTGTACATACAGTAATGATAATACTACAGGTATAGGTATACAGTATTACATAACTTTGCTAAACAGTTATGATATAGTTACTACAGTATATGATGGTTTATTAGCAGAACACATGTTTTTTAGCATTTAAACTGTAAAACTTAAGTAATTCATACCATACATACAAATTGTATGTACTGTATATAATTTTGATGCTATAAAATAACAAACAAACATTTATTCAGTGAATAAGCTTTCATATATTACAGTTATACTGTACACAAAGAACACTGTCAACGAGTATATTAAGTTGCCTAAGCTTACCCTCAAATTATGATTCTAGGTATGACATTAGGTATGAAATCAATTTACTATGAAAGGCCATTCAATGAGGAGTCTTTATACAGTATCTAATTTAAATTATCCTGGCAATTCGAGAGAGATAGAGAGAGAGAGAGAGAGAGAGAGAGAGAGAGAGAGAGAGAGAGAGAGAGAGAGAGTNNNAGAGAGAGAGAGAGAGAGAGAGAGAGAGATTATGAATATTTAGAATAATTATATATTTTGAAATTAATAATTGAATTGAAAGAATTGAAGTGAAAATATTGTAATATTTGCGATAAGATTGTGAGAAATTCAAAATCTTTGAATACGAATAGAATTGACTGATTGAGTGATGGGATAAACAGGATAAACATATATTAACTTAACAGTAATGCTAATTTGACATGTTCAATAATATGAGAAACAATGTGTTATTAATAATTAAGATTACAGTTATCCTAACAATTAAAAATGACTAAACTGTATAACTGTATTGTGTTTGGTTTGGTTAGATTGCATTTACACATCACTATTAATAGTATTAATACACTTTGTTTAAATAAATGTCAATTCAAAGTCTACTACTGTATCTACAGTACTGTATGTTGTATTCAATAATTGCAATATTTTATAAATCAATTCTAATGCAAAGGAAGGACACAAACTAAATGAATGAAAGCCTGTCCTTCAGTGCAAGTTTTAATCAAGTTTTTGTACATTTAATGTTTAGAATCTAAACTTTAGATATCGCATAGCTTATAAGTTATAATTTATACGGTATAACTGATTGTTAGTATCAAATGTTAAGCAAATTTGAATAGAGGATTGATTGTAATAATAAACTGAGACATCGCTTAAAAATAAAACATAAAATTAGTATTATTTATAAATCAATACTTAAATATTGTAATAATATAAAAGCAAATGATTTTAATATTTGATTTAGATTATCAATGATCATTAGGTATCTTGGAAATCTAATTTGTTTAATGTCTACTGTATAGAATAGAGACCTGGTCAAATGATTTGATTGTTTGATGATAATTAATGATAAACCTCAATGAATGGTAATTGAATAATACAGTAGGTTCATGGATTAATTGTATATTTTAATTTAGTTCAACTGATCTATCATAAGTTATGATTCATAACTCTAAGATTGCATTGGAGAGTAATTTATCGTAAATATTTTACGTAACATTCAAATGGACCAAAAGGCCTAAAGCTTAAAAGATATAAATCCTAAAAGACCTAAACTTGAATAACTAACTGACCAATGGACATTTGACTTAATTTAGGTTAGGTTAGGTTGAAACACATCTATTCCACTAATCAAATTAAAAATATGTCCACTGGTCAGTTGTTTGAGTTTAGGCCTACTTTCTCTTAGTTTAGGTCTAAGTTTGAGTTTAGTTTAAATCTTTTCGGTTTTAGGCCTTTTGGGGTCAACCATTCAAATACCATCAAATTCAATTCAAGTCAAATAAATAATAGTTTGCAATTTGGTTTAAAAGATGAATCTCTTGCAAAATGTTTGAAATAACGTTTAAAAGTATTGAAAAAGCACGTCATGTCATGTGATGTGATGTAATGTGTGCTCAAATTAGTGGTCATTCCATCTCTACTGTACTGTATATAATAAGTCTAATATAACTCTGATTCTCATATCGATTACATTGATATGTCATTTGAATTTGATAACAATTTTTGTTTATTTTTGATAAATTACGCTAAAATTTAAAATTACGTAATATTACCTGAAATTACGCATAATTTTACACAAAAATTTATTTTGCTTGCTTAGTTAGGACGAATCAAATACAGTACTCAATAAATTGTACAATTTGTACCCACATGTAAATGTGGGTTTCTATAGCATTAATTGCAAACCTTGTTATGGCTTTTATTTGATATGCGTTACGATATATCAATGGTTAGTCATTTGAATTGGAAATAATACAATAAATTGATAATTAAAAGATTAAAATATAAATGATTTTCTATTTGGATAAGTATTGATGATTCATATTTGGTCCCGAAATCAACCATAAAATGATAACCTATTGCTTTTAAATTGGATTGTCATGTGTTTGGACACATTATTTGTTAAATATTAATACAATATAATATAAGCTATAAAATGTGTAAATAACTTGATAATAAAATAAATGTAATTATATGTAATATTGTATATAATAACTAAATTATAACTAATATTAAGTGTAATATATTATAAAATAATATTTAGTGATAGAAATCGTAATGCAATCAGTGGCAATTGTACACTGGTAATACAGTAATTAATTATATATTAATTAGTTCTAACCAATGATTGTAGATTTATTGTAGATTTACTGTATTTAAAGTAATATTATAATTGTTATTACAAAAGGTGTGAAAGTGTTGTGTACTGTACTGTAGCTTATGTTCATGTAATTCAAAATCAATATTTGTTTGGCACCTAAACATCAATTTACAGAATATTTATATAAACAAAATATTTGCTTTACATATAATTCATTCAAAATTGAATTCAATGTTAAGTGCGTTAACATTTTAAAAGTAAATACAATATAAATATAAATATTTTTGCATAATTCTATGGCAGTGTGTGTTTGGATTGAGTGATTTTAGTCATTACACAACACTATTAATTATGACAATCATTACAACCATTAATTAATTCAATATATAGATATAGAAAAGCATTACAAATATTGTATAAAAATATATCAATTCTTAAGTTAATTTCACTTTAGTTCCAATTTTGCCGCCAAATTAGCTCTTAATATAAAATGTTTAATCCCTTTCCTCTATATGTTTAATGCAAACTATTTATAGTATATTTCAATTGAAACCCAATTGCGACAACAAATATATATATATATATATATACCGTATAATTAAATAAAACTTACTGTATATACTGTATGTATGTATACGGCTATACTGTACTGTATATTGTGTTATAAAAGTGTTTTTGAGTCAATATTATAGAAAATATTAAATATTTGTTTCATTCATTCAAAGCCAACAGAAACGTGTAAATAAGGAAATAAGGAGTTCTCAGGCGCTGGGCGTTAGGCCCTCCTTCTCGTTGAATTTGAGCAGATTTTTGCCGGACCCGTCTTCAACGATCTCTTTGGAATATTCCTGCATTAGTTCCCTATAGTGCTGGCCATCCATGTTCTTGCACAGCAAATAACTGCAGCAAAACAAGCGATTAGTTTGAATGGTTTGCGTAGAGAGTGACGCAAAAGGCAATGAATGACTTACAGGAGAAACCAGTCGCCAATCTTCGCCACTTCCATGACGAGTCTGAGGTGATTGCGATCCGTGAGTCGCGCCCGTGATCTCAGAGTCACGTAACGCAAGTGCGGGAAGAATATGATGACAAAGCGGTAGATGAGGATAATGCCAGAAATGATGGCCAGAAAGACAAACCAAAACCATAAGAAGATATAAATCTTTTCGTTGACAATATTGAGGGGAAGAATGCAGAGGGCGTCGTGTTTCTGGACATCACCCGAAGACCCGAACCGATGGAACGTACATTTGGTCATCCGGGGGAACACCGCAATCATGGGGTCCACCCGCGCCTCCTGATCCATCTCTGTGTACTTGAGCACATCCAAGCCATAGGTGCTGAACGCGCCGCCCAGGAAGGCGTCGATCAAATACATCTGGATTATGACGTTCACGAAGTTGAGGACTTCGCACACCACGAAGTAGAAGAAGTACGAGTTGTGGTACCGCATGTTGGCCTTCAGGTAGTGCACCAGTAGTCCGATCTGTTCCGACTTCTCCTTGTCCTGCATGATAGGGCTGTTCAGACCCAACACCAGACTCCGGAGGCGCCCCCCTTCCCACAGCTTCCACAGGTAGCGCGGGATGTAAAACATGACGGACTGCAGGAACAGTACGAAACACACCCACTGGTAGTACTTGTGGTAAACCCTCTTCTCGCCGGGGGTGTACTTATCGATGCCCGGGTGCGGCACTTCCACCCCTACCTTCTTGTTCAGTGCATCCGGAAGTGTGAACGTCGCGTGAATCCTATAATGCATTCAATGAGACATTAGTGTCAAACACACCATCACTTCAATTGTCAGTCACTGATACTGACCAGCAATACGTGTCCAATAAATTGGTCGGAATGTCGTCCCTAAGGGTCACACAATCACATCATCAGGTCATGGCTTCATCGAGTCAAAGGTCACAACACTTACCTCTGGATACAATCGATGGGATCCCCGAAGTATTGGTTGGAAGTGACGAGCAATGAGAAGGCGATTAAGAAGATGACGGTTGCCTTGTAGTGGAGACGGAAGACATTGTTGTCGATACACACCTCATCCAACTTCACCAGACGGCGAACTGATCCAAACAACTCAAACACCATCGCTAACACACATACACTGTCTGTCCGATCGGAGTTGTAGTGGTGATGGTTGTGGTGATAGTGGTGATAGTGGTGGTACTGATCACTGATTCACTCTTTACTGGTGTCTCAATGGTCTCAATGGCATCACATGTCACGAATTCATGGCCTAATGGTGTCCGGAAGTGATGCAGTGATGGTTCGTGAAGATGACAATAATAGAGACAAACAGACAGTCAGTCAGTTATGGCACGACTGCCAGCACTCATACTCTCATAGCCTTCAGAGTGTACGTACAGTGAGTACATCGCTGTACCACTGCATCACTGCCTCCCCTCTGCCTCACACTCACACTCATTGGTCCACTGCTTACCACTCACTCACTCATACAGGTTTGGGGCCAACACTACACACTCACCCATACATACATTCAATACTATCTCACCATTACATCATACAATCATACGGTATAATACTGTACTGTAGTTTTATATGGCACACCTTTCCCTGTATTCCACTAATGTTATAAGAAAGCATCTGGTACAAGTGATAAATTAATATGCAATAATTATACAACATTCAGTTGGTCATATTTTATTTGGTTACAAAATGAATCCATAATATGACATTGCTCAAATGAACAAATACTGTATAAAAAGATTTTTGTCTATTCCGTCACCCCTGTAGTTAATACAGTACTCTAATATTATAGTATACTGTACTAAGTACAGTAATACAGAATTTGAAATATTTTGTGTATTGATATAAATGTTTTACTGTACAGTGCTAGCTGTTGTACTGTACTGTACTGTGCTAGCTTATCATGTATTCTTTGTATTTACTAAACAATATAACTTATCCTTTCATAAGGAATGTTTTTATATAACTTGAATATAACTTGAATGTGTTAAACATTATAAGCTTATTATCTATATTCTTAATCATAATCAATCCATAAACTTACAGTATAAGCAAAACCTTTTACTCATTGAAGTAGTATTTTTACAGATATAAATTATTATAATTATATCATATTATATTATAATGCTTAATAAGCTTACATATATGTGTCTGGTTCATTTAAAGCTCACGTTTAGAATAATACTTTTGTATTGAGTCTGATTTATAAAAAGCAAATCTTACAAATGAGACCAAATATGTAAATTTCAAAATTTTAAACATGGAATTTATAGCGCGTCAAAGTTTATTTATATTATACAATAACTTTATTTTACAGGCATGTCAGTGGGGTAAAGCCATTTTGACAACAATGAAATGACCAACCTCATTTGCAAACGCATTCTGTTGCTGTGCGGGCATTGAGTTATTGAAACTTATTTTCATTTCTACAGTTTACCGATTGTCGGAATTAATGGGAGATTAGATATGACATACTGTACTATATTATTATTAGTATTTTATTCTGTTTACATTTCAAATTATATTATAGTAAAGGAATAATGTTTTAATAAAATTGAAAATTTCAGTGAAATATTTAATTTTTATGTTTTTATTTCCTATCTTAATATATGATTAAATTTCAAAATAAAATGATTAAATATTTAAATTATTAGTAAAATCACATCCACTAACTAACTTATAACTTAATTTTATAATAATATCACTTTAAATATAATAAGAATTCACAGAATTACAATAATTTTTAACAACTCGACTTTTATACTCATCTAATTCCACATGAATGTGTCACGTGAGTGAAATTTATTGAAATTTATTTTCTGGTTAAATATTTCAGTGAAAACAGAAATATTTAATGATTTTATGAAAAAGTTCACCTCTAACATCCTTAGGTTTTAACAATTATGGCATTTAATCGATTTATTTTTAAATTTTAATCCCATTTATAAAATAGAAAATGTAATAGATGTATTGTATTTCACCAAAAAATTAATTTCACTTTTTGCAATTTATTAAAATAACATATAAGCTATTTTAAAGCTGTAACTTACAGTAAATTTAAATATTTTTTTGGTAATTTACATAATATATTTATCTATCAATTCAATTGACTTACCTATCAATTAGCCTACTTTTTGACTAAATTGGAGTTTTTAGCTTGATCGACTCAGGATAAAAAAATAACACAGAAATTTCTTTTTATATATAACGTACGTCACACCATATCAACGTTATTCGTGGAACAAATATTAAATAACATACTTTTTATGATCAGAATTTAATATAGCTTTGAAAAGTAGGTCAATCGAAGGAGTCCCAAAATATTTATTATATGTAACAATATTTATTAATTGATAACTCTTATAAATGAATCTTATAAAATATCCTAAGTTATAAATTAAGTAAGCTAATTAAGGTAATGGGTTATCTTGTAATGTATCTTTTGTGTGAAACATACGCGTAACTTACAGTGTAAATTACAAATGTTTACATCCTAAGTCTCACAACAATTTTGAAGTCATTTTCAAAACAAAATCAATATAAAAAGGATTGCAATAAATTATAAGAAATAATTACTAAAGATTAAGACAGACCTAGTTCCAACATTAAACTATCAAATATTTTTATCCTTTTTATGAGACATTTAGTGTTTTTCTGCAATTTATTAGCATATTAATGACACAATATATACGAAAAATTGCAAATGTATTACAATATTAAGGACAACAAATAAATTATTTGTAAATCCAGTTTTTAGTGTTTCATGTAATATATTATGAATCAAATAACAACTGCCATTAACCAGGTTGATACTGTTTGTCGAATAACAAGAAACTCTTGCACCACAACTAATACTCTGTAGTATAAAATATTGAATCTGTACTACAGATTCTGTAGCTTGGAGAGCCAATTAAGAAATAAAATGACAATTATTTTAGACAAAATATACAGTATATGGATAGACATATAACCAAATCAGACTTTTTGGAAAATAGCATTTACTGTATATTATACTTTTATTAAACTTTTATTAAGTTTTTATAATGAATATGCACAATCATTTCAGGGAAATTTTTAATATTAATAAATGTTTGTTTACAAATAATATGGAATAAACAAAATCAATTTTTCAAAACATTAACCATTAAATTGTAAAAAATGAGTGATACTAATTTATTTGATTTATCTGATTATCTAAATTAACTTTCTGTTTTTTAATTTAATTTATAAAAAACAAAGTTTATGTAACGTAAAAAATATGTTTTTACTATCCGAAAGACATTCTTTCTCGATAGAGATTTATGTTTATATACTTATTAAATGAGTTATATTTAAACCTTATTTAGTTTACCCATATTATTCATAATTACTCATCAAATTATTCATATATTTGTATTTAGAGATAGCTCTTTCTTACAGAAAGCCTATCAAATGGTCCCATTAATTATTATTATTAATTTTGTGTGTTATTCATTATAAAAGTTTAATAAAAGTATAATATACAGTAAATACTATTAATACTATTTTCCAAAAAGTCTGATTTGGTTATACCAGTATGTCTATCCATATACATTTTATACAGTAGTTTGGGTGGCATGCACAAAGTACTACGCAAAATTATGATCAAAAATTAACCCCCCTCCTCCTACACACCCTACGTATATTGGAATTGAACATGGTGACATACGCTTTGGCATGACTCCCTCCCCTACGAGTGCGTACGCACTTTGTGCAAACTTGTAAGAAAGATCAAATACCACATTTAAAAAATAACATATGAAAGTGGAATAGATAAAGTTTCTTATTTTATAAGATTTTGAGTCAAATATTGCAATAATTGTAAATTCTCTGTTATATCATATGTAGGATTTCTACGGTAATTAACATTATTAGTAATTTTAATGAAATAAATATCAATAATTACACGATATTAGGATATTTGATAGGCTTCCTGTAAGAAAAAGCTATTTCTAAATACAAATAATGAATAATTTGATGAGTAATTATGAATAATATGGGTAAACTAAATATGGTTTAAATATAACTCATCAAATTATTCATATATTTGTATTTAGAGATAGCTTTTTCTTACAGAAAGTCTATCATTTATATGGCATATCAGTATAATTACTGTGTTATGTTATATTTTAAAGGTTTACTGTATTGACGCAATTTTTATTCAAACATTCAGTTTTTATTAGACTCATCTTATACATGTATCTAAATTTATATTAAATAATACATCATGAATATTTATGTATTAACAGTAGATTGTCATTTCCTGATTCATATCTTAAACCAGTTCCAGAAATATACAAAAATTATATTTTATAATTGCTGATAAATTGACCTATTCCCTGGAAAAATTAGTTACAAATTTTGGTATGATACTTAACATATTAGATAATCAGATGATATATACACTTATAAATTATAAGTTATAAGTTATAATCCAATACTAAATTCTTAACAATTTCTATATAATAGTGTAGTGTATATAATATTTGAGTATTACTGTATGACTCGATTATGTTTCACACATGGATTAGTTAAACACACGACAACTGATTTAAATTAAAGCATAAACTCAATGCTAAATCAGTTTCGATAAATAAAAACCTGACACCTACAGTATAATATACTATATTATAGCATATTGTAGTAAATAATGATTCATTTTTAAAACATTAATTTATTTACTGAATTAATTGAAATGAGTAAATTAATTTATCTTAGAAAAAGCAATGAATCATGATTGATTGTAAAATTATACATTTAGATACATTTAGATTGACCACTCATTTAGATTGTGCAGCCAAAAGTAGCTAAAACTGTTCTTGATATATCTCGTAATTACAATAAGTATATCTCCCGGTTGACTGTCAACCTTGACATTAGTTTTCCGGACAAAAATTACCGATTTTAAGATTAAAGTTAATATATTAATTAATTTAAAAATCTATATAAATAAGAGTCCAAACCTATTATTAAGTTGAAACAGAGAAATATTTTCTTTTATTAAATTAATTTATAAGCCAGTACACTCAAACCTTTATTATCAGTGAATTACATCTAAAATTTTAATAGATTAAACAAGTGATTAGTGTGTTATAAAGTAATTTCCACGTATAAATCTGTAAATATTATTTCTCTGATCAAAAATAATCCCTGATTATTAATCAGTGATTAATCTATTTTCATTAAATTCTATAATAAATGATGTAAAATCTTACTGTACAATGTACATTATGTATCTATTTGAAAGAAAATTATTATAACTTACTGTATTTAATTATAATAATTAATATATAATTTTAAATTAATCAATAGTATTGATTCAATACAAATATCAAATTAAAATAAAAGTGTCAAATTCTTATCTAATTCACTTAGATTAGGCCAAAATTATTATCAAAATTATATGGCTATGATTATACAGTATACTGTAGTTCTTTATAAAAATCTCCCAGAATTATCCTGGTCATTTAGTAATTTAGTATTACCGTAGTACTATTGTAAGCTCTCGGTATGTAACGTTTTGATTTATATTTGATACTTATTTTAAATAAGTTATTTAGTTAAATTTGAATATTCTAATTATTAATTTACAACTTTTATAACAAACCAATTCATTAAATATATTGTCAATTGAAAAATGAAATATACACATACTGTACATAAATAGTACATAAATTATTTGTCAAATTTTCATTCACATGAATTGCTTTTTAAGAACAAATATTTTCATGTATTTTATCATTTTATACTAAAAGCACTTATTTTAATGATTAATAAACTCAAATACAGTGCTGTACTGTACTATTTAGTTGTTAGAGAACTTTTTATTTATCTAACAATTGATAAATTATATATTTATATACTTTAGATCACTTTCTTTATTACTTTTGTACTTTATTTAAGTACTTTATTTAATAAGCATTAATTAATTGATTGTCTATGTGTCTATGTATATTAGGAAAATGTAAGATTTAAATTTAGATTTTGATTTAGAGGTAGATTGAATACATTACAAATTATGGCTTTATATGTCTTGTTATATGGACACAATTGGTGTGATTTGTCAACACATTAGTCAATAGCACTAACAATGAATGCATTCAATTAATTATCGCAATACTTGAGTTGTTATCGCAATTATTATTGCAGTTGATTCTCAACACATATCAAAGAATTGCTTTGAAATGTAGTCTAACTATTAACCATAATGTACTTGTAATTGTATGTATACTGAAGCCTATATTCAATTAATATCTATTTTTAATATTTTTAGTTTGAATTATATTTGAGAAAAATGAGGCCAAATGTATGATAAGGTGTGCACAAAATTAATCATTAATATGAATATTAAATAATATTCTCTACTTTTATTTATATTTTTGTGTTGTCTAAGATTAGAGTTGTTAACCAATATTACAATAATTGTAACATTGTACAGTCAATATTCTGTGAATAATAACAAATATAATTAAACCCTGTTTGCATAAAAATAACAGGCATTCTTTGTTAATCATTTGAATAAGTAGTGAACATTACAGTACAAATACCGACTACTTATTTCCGGTTTAAAATGTTGAATCGTTAAACTAAAATTCAAATATATATTTTTCATAAATTTGATATTATTTAAATAATCATTAATTTGATTCAAAAACAAAACATTTTTAAAGGGTAGAATAGAGTACATCCAATAAATTGTAATATTAACTAGTTTAATTAAACATTCAAATATTGTTAAAACAAAGTATAATATGAGACAAAATAAATTCAAATAAATGTTAATTTAGACTTTGCTTTCAGAGGAATCAAATTCATCTTCAAAACGATTTGTTGGCAATTCATCTAATTTTTTGCTTAATTCAATGATGACATCACGATAATGCATTGTATCCAAGTTTTTACCCAACTTTTGTCATCATTTCATGCATAATAATCAATTTGTTACAAAAATTATTATTTATTATATTTTGATTGTTAACATATTTAGCACATACCAAATATAACACAAACCAATCTCCATAACCACAACGACTTAGAATTGTATCAAAATATTTTGGTTGGACTTATGAAATGATATGAATAATTAATTGATTTGTTTTTTAAACTACTATTAATAGTATACTGTTTACCCAAATGATGAAGTCTATGCAGTAAATAATAACGGCTTTGAGGAAAAGCTATTATAATTAGCCGGTAAATAACCATAATTCCAGATGCAATCACCAAAACATACAACCTAAATATAACATGTCAATAGTAGTGGCATATTTCACTAATTGATGCAAATATCTACAGTGAACTATTCAATACTTACCAAAACCAGAGAATAATGTAAAGCTTTTCGTTGAGGATATTTTGCGGAAGAAGACACAGATTATCGAAACTATTTAATAATAAGAAAATAATTTCAATTTTACTCCAATACTAAAATTGAGATCATTTATTACTTCATTTATTTCGCAGGTATATTTAATATTTTGCAAAATTATTTTGACAATAACTGTACAATGTATAATAATGTATCCTAACAATTTAAAAGTTAAGATAATGTTATTAAATTGATGATAAATTCTTATACTGTATATCCTATTAGTAATAGTCTATTACTGTATTTTTGTGTTTTTGTATCTTTAATTAAAACTAAAGGTAAATGATTTGTGTTTTAAAATCTTCTTCTTCGTAAAATTTTCATATGACAGACAAATATTTCAACTTTAATTATAATCATTGATATTACGGTGTTAATTTTTAAATTAAAATTAAATCTATAATCATAGTTGTATTAAAATTCTAAAGGGGATATTCAATAAGTAGGTAAGATTACAAAAATTACTCATGCCATAATTAATCCCTTGTAGCAGAGTACAATGCTAGTTCACAAGAATTTACTGTTAACATTATGTATGAGCTTTTCTTGATCCCAATCCTCCCACCCCTCGCGTAATACTCTAATTAAATTATCCCTAAAGGTTTATATATGTAATTTGAATAAGTATATCTGGTGTAATTTTGGACACACTAAATGGAAAGCAATCGGTAAACATACAATACTTGGAAATACTTTGCATATTTAATAAGTTAATAAAATGATAACATAATGACATAATCACATGATTACCGTTTGATATCACCCGATGGACCGTATTGTCTGAAAGTACATTTGGTTAGCTTCGGGAACACTCTGGACATGGGATCCTCTGAGACATTTGGGTCTCTATCGATATAATTGAAGACATTGATCCCATATTTAGAGAACTCTCCGCCCAAAAACCAATTGATGAAAACCTGTTGAATGGGACAGTAGTGTGAATGAAGTACAATATATTGTCATTTATTGGTATACTAGACTAGTAATAATACTCTACTCTATTACTACTCTACTCTACTCTACTCTACTAATAACACTTACCATTTGAATGATGACATTAAAAAAGTTGACGACTTCGCAAATAAAATAGCGGAAGGCGTAGGCGTTGTTTTTGCCCCTACTGTCCACCAACTGAGTGACCAGAGAATCCCGTTTGCCGGTCTTCTCTTCTTCTTTGAGAATAACTTTATTCAAGTCATTCATTAAGTTCTTTATTCGGCCTGAAATGCAAACCATTTATGCATTCATTACATATTTATGACATTTACATCTCCACTAATGACAACATATTCTTATGAATCTTATGAACCTCTTTCCCATCCCTTCCAAAGAGCTCTTGTGATATAAAAACAAAGTGATTGCAGGAATAGCACGACACACACCTAATGGTCATAATTGACAAGATTAGTCATTTTGTGGACAACTTTACGTTATTAACAATAATAACCCATTGATAGTATGAATGTGGAAGAACTTCATCCTTTTCATAGAACTGTTCGACACCCGGCGCCGGTACTTCTTTGTCAATAGCTTTCACATGCAAATACAAATTAGGTTTAAAATGGTGTTCCTGGTCACTCTTCAAGTATGAATACCTTTTAGGAGAGCTTTTGGTAGAGTGAATGTTCCCTCAACCTATGGTTATTGGAAATGAATGTTTGCCCCGATGTTAACATGAATAATACAGTTGTCTAACTCACCCAACAAAAGTTCTCCAGAAGTTGTTGTCTAACATCCTGTCCAGCACCTGTCAATTATTTATAAATACATATATAATAACTATTTATTTACAAAATTGGTTGTGTTTAGTGTTAAGTTAACCATTTATACCTTTTATACATTTAATAGGTTTTCCAAATAGTTGTTCGGCACTCAATAGGACACTATAAACACAAAATGTCAACATTTTGAGACAATTTATACTAGTTAAACTAATTCACATTTGATTATTATAACAAGATAATTTTTCACAAAGCGTGTTATTTTATAATTATCATTATCACTTTTTGACACATATTAGTTAACAGTAAATATACATACCTGGCCACCAAGAGACCAATAAATGTGAACCTATAGTGTAGTCGAAATACGAAGTCATCGATTTGAACAAAATTGATTTTGGCTAGATATTTCAAATTGAACCAAAATAAAACTTAAAATGAATGCATGAATGCATATTAATTTGATAGCAAACAAACTTAAATATTTGAGGCGATCCTATAATAAGAGATAAGAATATATTGTAATTAATAAATGAAAGTACGGTATAATGATATTAAATGTATGGTTGACTGACCACTGGCACCAGTTTCACTAAACTCGACATTTTCGGCACTCAATTCTACCACTTTTTATATATAAATAATAATCAATAATTAAAATCACTTTACAATTCTACCTAAAATAATATATAGACTATTTATGGTGTGATTGTGAAAATATCTCCTACTATAGAGAAATAACTTCACATAAACTCAGAGCATTTCTTTACGTTCACTGGAAATGAGATTAATCACAAAAAAAGTCCAATTAATTGTGATAATGTTGTCAACGTTATGAGAGATAATGAGGATATATAGGATCAATGATAACAGTTTAATTATTAACTAAATTCATATTTGTTATTTATTAATACTTTATAATAATTAGCAAAACATTAGTTCACATACAAAATATATAGTCATAATTTAACATTATCGAGGTATTGCATAGTTAATTACCTAAATATTTTCGAGATAATGTTTCAAATTTAAATGAACTTTGAGTTGAATTTATTCTGCAAATACAGTGTTAACTTATTAACGGTATAAAATTGAAACTCTATAAAAACATATAAAGGCACTCACTGTTAACACTTATAAAAATATTTTCCAATAGTTTCATATTTGATACTTTATTTGCACGATTTTACCAATAAAAATAATGATTCAAATAAAAATTTGTAAATATATGAAATATATGTTTAGAATGTTGTCAAACATTTCTTTCAGTCGTTGTTGCAATGATTTGGGATATAATTATAAATAATTATAAATAATTTGAATTAAGATTTTCATTAAACATGTCTTCATTTGTCTCATCACTTGTCTGTGAATCAGGAATTGTGTAAAGACTTTGACAGAAAACAATATCTCTTCGGATGGCTTTAGAGGCCAACTCTATCTTGTCTTCGAGCTCTTTGTTGCCCATCTTATTGGCCGCCATCTTAACAAACTTTAAGAGTTCATCTAATCGTTGGATACACCGAACAATGATCCCCTCCTGAACTGATGTCTTGTCGAGCACTTCGGCAAACGACTGATATGGACAGCAAACATATGTGTTATTTGTGTCATTTGGCACAACATCACAATACTCTACCTTTCCATTGGCCCACTCATAGATCACTTCAATCAAATCAAATTTGAGCTCTTCTACAATGGTCTGCTGCGGGACCTGACATTGCCTTTCGATGTCATCTATGTGTCCCTCCAGTTCCAGTAACTCCTGTCGTTTCTGTAGCAAACAAATCCAAATAATAACTACAGTAAGTCTAAAGTGAGGCTTTCATATAAGAATACCGTTTCAAGAGTTGTATCGAAATCGAGTTTCTGATGATTAGAATCGGACTTTTGCTGAAATACAAAACACGAGAGAAGGGCTGCTATTTGTTGTGGCGTCAGATCACTGATCACATTATTGGTCAACATTTCTGTTAAAAGCAATTCATGTTCAGCCATAAGACAAGCAATTCTTCCCTTTAGTTCGAGTACTAAATGTTGGTTCAAATATAGCATTGTTTGCAACACTTCGATCCGAGTCTTATATTCGGGCAAAAATTGTAAACTCTGTGACGAGAGCTTAAACTCGAGATCAATCTCTTGCTTCCTAAGAGTTATCTTGTGATTGGTTTTGCAAAAGTGAAGAACAAAATCACTGCATTTGATGCATTCAAATGTCAATAATTTGGTGCCAAAAGTGATATATTTGTTGATTTTGTCGACTAAATCCAATTCTTTGATCTGTAAATTGGTTTTGGGGTCAATAGAGTCAGTGTTGAGAAGGGAGTAATTGGTGTCTAAACACAAGTCTCTAAACATGTCCACTACTCTCAGTGTTTCCTCTTTTGCTTTATACTTATTCTTGACATTTTCATTCTCATCGATTATCACTTTGGGATCAAATGACTTATTCTTCAGTTGTTTGTTTAATATCTTATGAACACAATCGACGGCAACATCTCTTAACTGGAATCCATTGGTGGCATTGTTTGGGGCCAATGAGAGTACAGTCAAAGCAGTGATGTTGTTGTGTCGGTCTTTATTGACGCGAACAATGAGCGCACTTTCAAACGGGTTCTCAGCGCCGATCACAACAACTATGCGGCCGATGTTGAGTCGACCCTTTTCCAGAGCCCTCTGACAAATGGTAGGCATAACTGCTCGCAAACATTGGACATACTCTTCAAAAGTGAGACAAAAATTTTCTAAATCCGAGCAATGGTTGCAATCATTTGCAGGAAGCGTCTCAATCTGTTGTCTTAAAGATTGCAACTCTTTGTTCACATCCTGTGATTGTTTGAGACGATTGTGTTCACCGAAAGATCGCTCCAAAAACTTTTCAATATCTGTTTCATCGGTTTGCGAAGTCTTATGAATGTTGCATATCATGTGATACGTGAGTCTGAACTGAGAGACCAATTGAGTGGCACAGCCCTGAATCATACGAGTGAGACGGGGTGAGTCGGGGATGTCGTACTTGCAGAGGATGATGACAGTGCCGTTCGCGTCTTTGCCGCGACGCCCGGCCCTCCCGGCCATCTGGATGTACTCGGATGGCAGCAAATCCCTCCAGTTGTGTCCGTCGTGTTTGTCGATGGAGTCGAACACTACAGTCCGCGCCGGCATATTCACGCCCATCGCAAACGTCTCCGTTGCTACCAATACTTTGATCAAACCGTCAGAAAATAATATTTCCGTTAATTCTTTAAGGATTGGAAGCACTCCTGAGTGATGGACACCTAAACCCCTTTTAAGCATTTCAACAGTTCTCACAATTTGAGGCAACTTCTGGTCACAGCTCTTGAGTTGTCTCAAGTGATGCCAAACAAAGCTATGAATGCGTGACTCCTCTGCTTTGCTAATCAATTGAAAGGAATCACTACTGATGGCCATCAGGTTCTCCAGATTAGAGTCACATCTATTTCGAGATAATGTAAACAAAATGGCCGGCAATTTATCCTTCTCTTGCAAATGTCGGATCAAATTGAGATAAATCTGTCGTTCGGTTTGCGGACATCTCTTAATATAACCAAACTTTTGTTTGTAGCCGTCTATGAGTTCTTCACACATCTTATAGTTATCGTTAATAAACACTCCGTTCTCGTCGACAATCATATGTCTGTCGTGTTGTGACTTCTTATCTCTTCCCACATAGAGGTAATGTCGCAAAGGGACGGGTCGTTTGCGAGTGGACACCACATACGTCTTCTTCTTGCGAGTCCTTCCCAACCAATCGGCGAACTGAACCACATTTGGAACCGTTGCCGACAACAGCACTAAACTGCATGTCTGTGGCAACAGAATGAACACCTCCTCCCAGACGTGACCCCTTTCCGGGTCATTCACGTAATGGCACTCATCGAACACCACGAACTCCAAGTTGGAGATCACTTCAGACCTGTTGTACAGCATTTGCAGCAGAATTTCGGTCGTCATTACCAGACATTTCGAGTCCGAGTCGATCTGAACGTCACCTTTGGATCAAATCAACAGTGAATTCAATTGCAATCACACAACGAGTGCATCAATGGTCACACCTGTGAGGAGTCCCACATCCGAGAACTCCTTCTTGAAGTCGCGGTACTTCTGGTTGGAGAGGGCTTTGATGGGCGTGCACATCTACTGAGCGCTCACGCTGGCCTTCCGGTATCGTTACCGTATCAGCCGCTGGTGACAGAACGGCCGGCTGCACACGCGGCTGTGGTTGTGTAACAGGGCAGAGAGGTTTACCTACTAGCGCTGCATCTGAAACGAGTCCAACCGGAAGGGGAACTCTTTCGCCGCAACCGCTCCTCCCATCTCTTCGGCAAACAACTCATCACTCATTTGTCGGTTGGGATCCAACACTTCCACATACGCGGTATCTTCTCGGCTCTCTCTTTGAGCCATTGTTTGGCACTAATTGTCAACAAAACAAACAAACGTATGGTTTATAAACACTTGTCAACAGTTGTGTTGACCGGTCGGCACACAAGCAGTCATTCAAATGGCATTGCATTCATTGGCAACAATGTTGTGGTGTTTTGGTTGAGCGCACACTCACTGCCATCTGTCGCACACCTAGTCTTCAAACACATGTGTTGTACAGTCTGTCTGTCTGTCTGTCTGTCTGTCTGTCGGTGTGTTTGACAGTCTGTGACCACACTTTTGGACGATATCTGAAACGAGAGGAATGTGAAGACATTACCGTTAAGACATTGAGTGACAGATGAACACATGACACGATGAATGCACGGCTCATGTTGGGTGTGAAGTGGTCTTCGCGACCACTACTGACTGCGAGAAGAGTGTTGACAGTGAGCGCCGGTCCAAGAAGTGGTCATGTGTTGAGTGATTGTTGTGTTGTGTACTCCAAGTCGACTGATATTTTCGTGAACCTGGCTCTGGAGGACTGGTTGTATCGGTCGGTGAATGTGAATGATGTGTGCGGCGGAGGGGGAGGGAACGTGTAGATGACTCGCGAGTGCGACCGGAAGGCCATAGCAATGGCATAGTCGGCGACCACTGTCTTGCCGGCCGACGTGTGCGCCGACACCAACACATTGTCCCGTCTCTCCAAATGGATGATCGCTTGCATCTGAAACGAGTCCAACCGGAAGGGGAACTCTTTGGCCGCAACCGCTCCTCCCATCTCTTCGGCAAACAACTCATCACTCATTTGTCGGTTGGGATCCAACACTTCCACATACGCGGTGTCTTCTCGGCTCTCTCTTTGAGCCATTGTTTGGCACTAATTGTCAACAAAACAAACAAACGTATGATTTGTGAACACTTGTCAACAGTTGTGTCGACCGGTCGGCACACAAAGCAGTCATTCAAATGGCATTGCATTCAACAATGTTGTGGTGTTTTGGTTGAGCGCACACTCACTGCCATCTGTCGCACACCTAGTCTTCAAACACATGTGTTGTACAGTCTGTCTGTCTGTCGATGTCTTTGACAGTCTGTGACCACACTTTTGGACGATATCTGAAACGAGAGGAATGTGAAGACATTACCGTTAAGACATTGAGTGACAGGTGAACACATGACACGATGAATGCACGGCTCATGTTGGGTGTGAAGTGGTCTTCGCGACCACTACTGACTGCGAGAAGAGTGTTGACAGTGAGCGTCCGTCCAAGAAGTGGTCATGTGTTGAGTGATTGTTGTGTTGTGTACTCCAAGTCGACTGATATTTTCGTGAACCTGGCTCTGGAGGACTGGTTGTATCGGTCGGTGAATGTGAATGATGTGTGCGGTGGAGGGGGAGGGGGGGCAGTGCTGCTGATGTGGAGGAATGGACCGGCAGTAGTGGTGGGCAGACATCAGAATCCATGGCGAGAGGCATATGTGTCGCGATGTATGGCTCAAGACGTGTGTGTTGTCCGTCGAAACAGTGGCGGCGGAACCGTTTACCACGACATGAATAATCTGAACATTAGTTTCATTTGTCATAAAAGACTTTATAATCGCTTAAATAATTTGCTTTTCGTTCAAAACGTTTTGTTCAATAAATTTAATATCGATTTAGAGATCACTCGAAGAGATGATTTAGTTTTGGCCAGAAGTGGACATAAGATATCGGGAACGGCCAGCAAAGTGGGCGCTCATAACAGTTACCATCACTTGACTCTTCTCATTGACGCCGACTTGAATCAAATGAAACAATTGATTCGCAAAGAATCGGTCAGTCATTGAACCGATTGATTGATCCATCAGTGGTTTCATTGAATTGATGTCATTTTAGCCTTTGATGACCAGTAAAGCCACTGAAAGTATCCCTTCGAAGACAACAAACCTTAAGTCAGTCAACAAAGACCTACATTTGGAGGATGTGGTCAAAGAGATGGCCATTCAGTTCTGCAGAGACCAGGTATTGATGACTACTCTGTACACCAAATGCTCAACTCAGCCATCAATGTCTCCAATCATTGTCAGGGAAGAGACACGAGTTCTGCTTATATGGAGCTAATGGCTGACCACAAGACTTTCGTTGACATCAAAGACATTGAAAACACATTCAGGAGTTGGCAATGGATTTATGGAAAGACTCCCAGATTTACAATCACTAAAGAGTTTCTTTGGAAAGACAATGCCTTTTATGTTGAGATCCAAGTCTTTCACGGATTCATAGAAAAGCTGAGTTTAACTCAATTCCAAACAAATATCAATTTAGATGGCATTCCCTTCACTAAACTGTGTGTTACTAATCGTCTCAATCAATGCTTGTCTCAAACACAACATAACCACTCTTTTGACCACTTTTTAAGTCATTGTATTATTGAATGTTTAGAGCAAACACTTTGAGACAAACTGATGACATATATGTGAAGCTCGCATATAAAACAGCGACAAATGACAATCATTTCTATGAATAATATAAGATTCAGTTTTATTTGGGAAGTGTCTCATAGTCTAGTAAAGCTATACAACAGCTTCACATATAATACAGACAGACCGAGAGAGAGAGAGAGAGAGAGAGAGAGAGAGAGAGAGGTTTAATATTAAAAATATGCTAATAAGCATAAGAATTTATTAGCATATAAACAATAATTATTTAGATTCTACTGTAGAGTAATGAATAAAATATACCATAGTCTATTGAATAGACAATAAAAGATTACAATATTTGTAGACAACATGTAATTCTTTATTATTGGTTGAAATCTTAAACGTAATATAATTACAATTAAATATTTTGATTTTGTGATTATTTTGATTTCATTAAATAGTTTAATATAATTTTTATATAAAATTTGTTTTTAATGATATGTGAATCACATTAAGAAACTGTTTGACTATAAAATTGTTTTATATTTGAAACAATTTTCATTTATTGATAAAATTATGTTTTATTTGAAATTTAATATAAAGTCAACGCAAATATTGGTTACTGTTATCAAATGGGAAATTATGAAACATTAAATTTTGCAGTACATTACAAGGGCTAGGATTGCAGACAAACAATCGATTTCTCTAACTTTTAAGTAATAAATTAAAAATTATTGCCAAATACCTAAAAATAAAATGAAAACTATAAGATTTGTTGCATTAAAACAATTTTGATATTACAGTTAAAAAAATTACAATTTGTTTATATATTATTCAAATAGTGTATTGAATGAGGGAATGATATAAAAGTGATGGATTGGTTTAGCGCACAATAAATGATTGCTTTTATATTCATATGATATTACTTAAGAATCATAAGTTATGATAGATATGTATATAACTGTAATATAATCGATCCTTTCATCACATCTGCCATAGTTTGTAGTGATTATTGTCTAATATATTCACAAATAAGACTAATGTACCATAATCATATATAGTAAGCACTGTAAGCACTGTTAGCACTACTAGCCCTCTATTTCTACAGATTGTGCACTAATTGTACTGCATTACAAAATTACTTTCATTTAAATTGTATTTAAAATAAGTATATTAATACTTTTGAACCAAATATCAAATACATTGTCTCAAAGCCTATGAATAGTTTAGAAATGAATGCATTTATAATGAACTACAGATGAAGTGATGACTAATGGTAAGTGTCATTCTTCAGCGAATACATGTCATACAGGATCTCCTGCAGCAAAGACGTGGCGTTATTTATTTTACTGATTATATGGTCCACATCGGGCTCCTGTTCCGCCAAACTATCACCAGTCTCTTCGCACATGTCTTCACTCATTTCATCACTTTTAAGGCTTTGGTCACTCATTTTCACACATCGATTCACATTCAGCTTAGACGCCCTTCCCTTTCGTCTCTGGGCTCTCGACTGTTGCCGTTCCGATACAGCTTCTGGTGCCACATCTCCCACCCCAGACTCTTCTCCTTGTTTGCCATCATTTGGATTCATTATTTGCGAAGAAAGTAATGATTGTGACGACTGTTGTGGTAAAGCAATAATCTTTGGTTCAGACGTTTGGGTCACAGGAGAAGTGCTTTTATTGCTCGAGAGGTCGAGTGGTGTGGTCTCTGAAGAAGATAAACGTTTAGCCTTTGAGACGTATTGTTCTCTGTCCTGAGTGTTGACTTCAGTGGTGGGACTGCTTCTGGATCGGGGCAGCGGTGAGACCACACTCTTGCTGTTGGTTCTGATTGGCGCCGATTCGGGCCGCATATGTCTGGCCTCTATGTTGGCTAATATCGTTTGCGGCGACACATCCAGACTTCGAGACACTTGAGATGAATGCCAGTCTAGTGTCAAGTGCTCTGCTTTTGGTAACGAATGCATTCCCAACAGAGTATTCATGAGGGATGGGTTGACAGCGATCTGTTCCAGAAGACGTCTTGAATCGGGCGATTGTCTGGCGGCTAATTCACTGATTATTGCATTTTGTTGAAGCATTTCAGCGCTGGGAGTCATGCCATATATTCTGCAGACGTCTTGATTTTCTGAGGCCACGTGTAGTAACAAATGTTTTCCCAACACTTCCCGCGCTTCAGTCGTAAAATCACATAAATGACACTTAAGTCTATCATTCAAATTAGATGGCGATTGGGTCTGACTTCTTGAGTTAGAATTTGGTGAATTTGAGAACTTGTTTTGGGCGCCGACCGACTCATACATGGAGTGGTGAGCCATTGCATTCATATGAGGTAATTGTGCCATCGTTTGCTGTCCCAAAAGTCCGCTGTGAAGAAGGGCTGGATTTGGGGGGTATATGAATGGCAGAGTCATTGGCATTGAGGCCGGAATTAATGGCGGAATGGGTGTCACGTTCAATAAGTTCGGCGAAAGGGGTGAAGAGATTACAGGCGTTTGAGGTAAAGATGAATCCATTTGTTGTGACTTTTGTTGGTTTTGACTATTTTTGTTTGCTTTTGGTTTCTTAGGTCGAGGCCCCCGTCGGGTGCCGTAGACATCAATGACTGGATATGGGTTGGGAGTGCCGTCCAGGTTGAGGACAGTGGCCGGTTTGTGTTGATACTTGCGGAGATGCAGTTTCAGACTGTGGCAGTATTTGGTGGCATAACTACAGTCCGCACAGCGGTATTGATATATATTTGAATGCGATTTCATATGACTGTTAAGCATTGACTTATTAACGCAACTATAGTTACATTTGGCGCACTTGAAGGGCTTTGACCCGAAGTGGTTCCGAAGATGATATTCCAAGTGATGCTTATATTCGGTCACGAAATTACATTTAGGACACGTCAACAGCTTCTCCGACTTTATGTGTGCCTTCGAGTGATCCCAGAACTCCTGCTTACAAGTGGCCACGAAATCGCATTGTTTGCACTTATACTTCCTTGACTTGGAGTTGCCTCCACTCCCGTTGACACTGGCATCAGTGCCGTCCACACTGTCATCGCCGTCGTGGACACTGTTTTCCTTCAACACTCTATTACCGGCCCAACTGTCGGGTGGTATCTCTGAGTGAAAGTCTCTAATATGTCTCTTAAGCCGACCCTCAGTTCGTGAGGTATAGTCACAAAAGGCGCACTTGTGGTCAAAATGTGTGTTCATATGGGCGTTGAACTGACACTTGGATGTCCCCGAATAAGAGCAAAGATGACATCTATATAGTTCACCCGTTATATCGTTGTCTACATTAAAAGCTGTTCCCAAAGGACTGATGCCATCGAAACTGAACAATGAAGGAGCGGTTCCATTGGCAGTGGAGAAGTCAGTCAAACTCATGCCTAACATCCCGGAGCGTCGTTCCAAAGCATTTTGAAGCTGTGCTAACGGACCGATCGGTGACTGTTCCCCAACACTCTGGCCTTCACTTCCAATTTCTTCTTTATTGTTATCGTCATGAATACCATTCCTTTCATTGGAATCGTTGGATATATAAGAAGTCGCATACATAGCATCAGGTGAAGGAAGTGAGTCATCGTCAGCCATACTGTCCATAAGACTTTCGTCCTCTTCATCGTCAAATTCGTCTTCATGGGAGTCATCGACCCGGAGGTTCAGAATTTGTCCATTAGTTGTGTCACTACTTCCCGTGTAATTATTCTTACTTTTATTGTCATCATTATTGTTGTCATTAGTATTCATATTATCATTGATGTGATTGAAAGTGGTTTGCATTTGTTTGAGATGTTTATTGATATGAGAGGTCATGTCTTCAGCTTTCGGATTCAATTCATTCGATGTATTGCTTTGAGGCATCAGTTTATTAAAGCTGTTCTCCGGTCCCATTGAGTTGATTCTGTTGTCTATGGGGGCAGAGGTGGCAAAGACAGGCCAACTGACTGACGTATTCATTGAGAAAAGTTTATTAACTTTTGATAATTAAGTGATTAGTTTGAATGAAGTGATGAAGTGATCAAATTTATTATAAAGACGCGATTGCAGAAGAATCTGAATTTAGAGAACAAGAATGACATAAATGTTACAAATTATAGCATATCATAGCTTAAGATAACTTTAATAACATTTAAATGTTTTGTCTTAACTGTTAAACCGTTAAAACTTTGCTCTAATCTAAACATAACAAAAAGAGAACTCATTTTTCTTAAGTCTTGTGAAAATAACCAAAAAGTATATAAGAATATTAGCATAACATAAGTCGAGTACAAAATTAAATGTAAACTCTGTTTGTTCTGTTAACCACATGCACGCCTACGACCTACCATTCCACCAGACCTACAGATCTACAAGTGAATGCTATATCTAAAACATATTCAAAACTATATGTATATTATACTGTAGAAAGTTTGGTTTTTAAGCAATAATCGCTAGAGTCATGGCATAGGAATCACATACACAGCTTATGTAGAATTCATGTACAGTACAGTCAGTCGTATGATACATATCGCACCTGTATGTAACTCGTGTGCAACCAAAATAAATCTACAGTAAATCTTGTGAACACAAGCGATGACTTACGGTAAATGTTTAGTTCAAAACCATTAAATACCAGCCGTTCCCCCCATTGAGAGATAGGTTTAGAATAAAAGTGAGAAAAGTATCTCTTTTTTCATTGCTTAACACAACATCTCGTAAGCAATGCATTGAAAATGAAGCGCTTTTGGAGTCAATAAAATAAGCAAAACTGAATTTGTTGGCAATTCGTTGGCAGTCGAGTGATCGGGCAATTGTGAAGCACAAGGAGGTCTATTGATACTACAGGAGCTATTGATGCCCCATTCCATGTGTTTATATTTTTTAGCCACAGGTTTTTTCTGCACAACAGTCAACTTCTTAAACAAGTCAGACATCACATAACAGTGCTCTCAGTGCTCAGTGATTGCAATTTGGCTCAAAACAACACACAGACGGAAGTTCTCACTTCTTTTGGCAATTTATTACCTTTTCTTATGAAAACAAATATTTAATTCCTTCTCAAAAACGAAAAACGCTTTTTGGAAATCAGTCAAAATGAATGCATTCAAGAATCACTAGTCAAACAATAATACCAGAACTGCACAGCTTTTTAACATTCACTATACATTCATAAATTATCCCAACTTTTGTATACATACAGAGTATAATGAGTTATATATGTCTAACAGACATCACTTCTATACATATCCCTCACCGACGACTTGTGTTCTCCAAAAACTACACAAATTCACGATTAGTTCGCAACCGATCCTCAATCTGTCAGTCCTCTCATCTTTTAGTTGTTTCATTCAATACAAACTCTCAATTACTTAGCTATTAATTAATTATTTTACCATTTTCTAAATGCCACAAAAAATAACTATTTATTAAATGTATGCTTTACTTAAACCTATAGTTCATTAATTTTAAACTCATTCTAAATAATCAATTTTCTTAATCTATAAATTAAAATTAAGTTAATATACCATTACATAAATACCTACATTATTATTAGACAAGTTTCTAAAATGAGAATGGACATAATTAATTTTACAATATTTTTCTAGATAATTCAGAAATTAAATACTTAAAATAATTTACAACATTATACTAACTTTTTGATCTAACTGAAACAAATGACAAGATTTTATATTCATAAAACTATTTTCAAGATGGTTTTTGAAAAATTATAAAGTACTAAATTACAGGGATGACTTGATAACAATAAAAAACAAATAATATATTTTTACATTTATGTACTAGTCACATTTTAATGTACTTTGAAACAACTTTAATATGAGAATTATCACAATTTCAAACAAACATAAGATCTTACAAAATTATAAATAACGTAAGAAACCTTGCTAATTTCAAAAATATTGATTTATTTGAGCACTATATTGCATTGATTTGTTGTACATTAATTTTAAAAATCACTACCTAAAATAGTTTATAAACAATTCTCAGTTGACTCAGATAATTTTCTAATTGTAAGACTTTATGATTAAAGCTTAACCGCATTATTATTAGTTTTATGCTAAAATATAATTGAAAATATTGCTAAAAATGATTATATTTTGTACGATAATAACGACCGTTTAGTGAATGCAAAAGAACTGTTGTTTAGGACATAACGGTGTGAAGTGTTGGTGGAGTATATGAGAGGCATATATAACATATGCAATACTGCATTGACTCCTGAGTACTGAGTAAAGCGTATACTTTGGACGCATTGATAGTAGCCTTCGGGGTCTTCGAACTGTTCCGGACAGAGAGGACAGACAGCTGGCAATGCGTGTGATTGTGATTGTGGTGCTGCACACGACAGCACCGGCATTGAGCCATTGATACCGTTTTATTACCCAATAAATCACACCATTTTGTGCGCATAAGAAAAATAAGTGCATTATCTTTGAAAAGGCATCAAAAAGTTAAAGCATTTATTTTTTACATTTGTTTACCACAAATGCCAACATAAAGAGCACACGACTCCTGTCCTATACTCCACTCAATTCTGTGCTCCCTTTGCTCTAACCCTAACTTTTCCGGTACTACCGTTTGCCTCATCCCATAAACCCATAAATTTTGCCACATTTTTAACACAAAAAATCATTGCAGAAGAGAACAAAAATACATTCCAAGCGCTCGTCATATGTCTGTCTCTATCGCATGCTTTGTATTGTATTAACTCTAATACAGTATAACATAACATCATATTAAAGACTAACATTAGTGTACTGTACATACTATACTATACTGTACTGTACTTATAATCACATTCACATTAGCTTTGCATTCAGATTGTCATTGAGGGCTGTGTTCTGCGAAAATGCGCCCAAATATTTTAATTGTCACTGAATTAAGTGACGAGAGAGAGGGAGAGAGAGGGAGAGAGAGAGAGAGAGAGAGAGAGAGAGAGAGCTGAATGTATTTTGCGATTTGAAAACATAATGAAAGTGAGGGGAAGACCAAAGACCACAAAAATGACGGAGAGATGGCTTTCTGAGAAAAAAGGGTTAAAAGAAATAAATCCAAACTAGAAAATGGGTCAGTACTGGACAGTAGTATTTCATTGTGAAAGCAAGTGGTGGTAAGTCCAGTGCCTCCTTGACCCATTTCCACTTTCTGTTAACCCTTTTCTCTGAACTCAACCTCAACCTCACCATCATTTTTGTGGTCTTTCTCTCCCCTCCATTCACTGCCCCCTCCTTTCATTATACAGTACTGTATTTTCTCAAAAATCTCAAAATATATTCAAACTTCTTCTCACTCTTTCTTTCACTTAACTCCTAACTCCCTGACCATTGACTAACAATTAGTCTTTTAGATATTTTAGGAGCAAAGCGACTAAAAACTAAACTAAAACAGAGACAGAGAGTGAAGTGACATGAGATTAGCTAAGCTTATATCCTGTCTCTTATGACCTGATGTGACGAACAAAAAATGGTTCAAAACCTTGCCTTTTGGTTATCTGATGGCAAACACTATTCCATATCTTAAGCCGTTTTCAACCAAAAAAGCGGAAATTTCGACAGACTTTTGACATTTGGTTCAGAAGTGATGATAGAGTAAACAAAAGCAAAGAAACCACAACTTTATACAAAAATATGGTTAACCATAGACTTAGAGTTAGATAGAGTTAGAGTGAGTCGTCTTGAGAACTGTTATGCTGTGAATCGATCATAATATTGTCAAACTAGACATCACAACAACACCTGCACTCAACTCAACACCAAAGGATGTCAGAGAGGGATAGGCATATGAGCCAGGAATTAGTTTTTCAAATAATATTTCATAAAAAATATAATCTAAAGAAATGATTGAATTGAAGTAAATGCACAGGAAGTACGAGATATAAGATTGAAGTGCCGGTCAGTACTGCTGTACTCTATGTAGTGAACACTAATCATAAACTCATAGCAAAAGTGAAAAATACAGAGAATTGTAAATAACAATAATTTTTTGAAGGCGTGAGATTTTCTTCTATAGTTTTTTTGCATAAAATATAAAGTATTGAATGGGGAGAGGGAGATGGAGAGAGAGAGAGAGAGAGAGAGAGAGAGAGAGGTCACAAATTGATTCGGAGCAGTAAAAAATGTGATAAACAAGCACAAGCATTGAGCGTTTTACATTATAGTAATCACATAATAGGACTTATTGTTGTGAATTTGCATAAAATAGTATTGACTGAACAAAACAGTTTTGTATAATAAAATGCAGTGCGAGGGAGGAATGGGAGGAATTTGCCCTCAAATTATGAATTGGCGTTGAAAAACATGAATTATTATGGGTAGGTATGAAATACACACATATTTATCATAAATATGTATGCTTTACGTGAGTTTATATTTTATGAGACTAGTACTGGTGACAAATTACTACAATTATATGTACCGAAAATGTTATGTTATTAATGAAATATATTTTTTAACTACCTTATATACCACTTATTATTAAAAATCATTATATGTAATAAAGAACATACTGAGTGAATAGTTACCAGAGTATATTTTAGAATATATAATAAAATATAGAGAATATATTTAAGAAACATTGAAATGATTGACAAATACTTACTTTAAAAGAGGACTAATCGGTGACTGATTTGCGATGCTTTCACTAATGTGTTAAACAATTGCCAGATATCTGTATTGATTGACTCTGTCTTTGAATTATTTTGTGATGTCTTTCACTTCACTTCTGAAACTCAATCAAAATAAACAAACAGTTATTTTGGTAACAAATAACTATTAACTGAATGGCAATTAATTGAAAATATCGACACAGTATTGAATGAGTTGTAGTATTGAAAGAAAACATAATACAAAGCGATGTGAATGTATGGGTGAGTGAGTGAGAGTCGATTCTTATGGATATGAATCAAGTTTTTGGTCTAAAATTTAAAGCGTCGACCTTTTGGGCACCCCTTACACGCGTATTACACACGACAGTCACTGAGAGGCAGCCCTTAAAATGTGTGTTGAGTTTTAGTTACAAAGAGTACACATTTAGTCCACACATCCATGTCTTCAGTGTCTCGTACTCTCTCACTCTCTCTCTCCCTGTCTATCACTGGCATACATACTGGTAGACACACTCCGTCCACAATCATAGCATTTTTAGTATCCCTCCTATCACTTCCTCCCATTGCAGTGTGGATTGGATTGTAAGCCATCGCCCATTCATAAAACACAACTCTATTGGTCACTCTCGCCAATGAAGCCACAAAAAGCTAACTCTCCATTAGATCTCCCCATCAGTATATACTCTATGAGACTATGTGTACACTTATGTTAGCGCTTCAAGACATACAAAAAAAACTCAACCAAACTTTATTACTTTAGTCTCTAGTCTATGGTTTTATTACACATTCACTGACCATCTCATCCGCACAACATTTCTCTTGTTTTCTCATAAAACAACAAATTCTCTTCCACTTTGACCTCAATCTCATACAACTCTCTCTCTCTCTCTCTCAACTTAAAAAAATAAATTAAAAGCATATGATTATCATTGTCAATGATTCATTGATATCAATGGTAAGAAATAAATAAAAAGAATATGTATGCAAAGCATATAAATAAAAAGAGAAAATAAATAATAATTTAATTTAGTTATTAGAAGAGACGGCGAGAAAATAAAAGCATCAAATGAAGGATTGGGAGCAGTAGGGAGAGGGAGGTATTGATTTTTTTTGCATCAATACTGATTCAATATAAGTGAAGCAAAAACCTGACGCCTGGAGTAAAGTGAAGGCTGGCTGTAAAGGGGCGAAAGTCCAGTGCTGTTGGACTGCTGGCTGTGTAGCCAAAAAGGATTAGAGTAGACCATAGAGTTAGATAACCAAAAGGGATCAGACATTCATAACTGAGTGACAGACATAAAACAAATCCTTTGTGTCCTAATTAGTAGCATTAGATGACTAACAAGAAGTCTAAGAGACAGTGAATGCATGCATTCATTGAGAGAGGGATGAGAGGGAGAAGAGAGCAAAATTGTTTGAAAAAAGAGTGACTGCAGTGACTCTAAATGGTTAAGGAATGGTAGTATTGGTAGTAAACAACAATACTATGGCTAATGTCATCATCAGGGAATTATGAAACGGCTGATGGTTTGTTAACTGTAGACCCCTTCCCTTCTCCAGTTATTTCGTTCAATTCGTATCTCAATTCTGTTGATGTATTGCTATTAAACTTACTTTTGTGTGACTGTGACTCAAAACACAGACTCACACCAAGTGTTTGTCTCAGTGTTCACAGAGAGAGTGAAAGATGAGAAAAAATCAATATATATAACAAATACTGAGTTAGAGTCGACCCTAAAAATAGTCGGTCAAAGCCAAAGCCAAAGCCAAGGTTGAGAAAAGACTCGCATATCATGTTTGCTGTGTTTGCATGTCTTTGCATAACATATGAATGCATAACACATTGCATTCAATTCAAGAATAAGTTCACAACTTGTGTGAAACCAACTCATACTATAACACAGTAGCTATTGAACTATACTTATAAGCAAATGTCTATCTTTTATAATTTCACATCAAATGTGGTTATTATGAGATGTTATGTTCACTAATATCATTATTGTTAGCATATCAACTAGGTATTCATATCCATCATAACAATAAGAATTTTAAATCGCATTAAAATAGGAGAAAATGTGGGAAATTTTAATAAAAGAAAATTTAAGAGATTTTACGGAATATCTAAAGAAAGTTTAACAAAAACCTCAAAAATTCATATAATTATGTAATTTCTATATAATATATATAATATCTGATGCTTCAAAACAAGACACTAATTTGATAGTGGTCTTAAAGCTTTAAGTCGGCGCTCACAAAATACGGCAAAATTTTGGTCAAAAATTGACTCCCCTCCTCTTACACGCCCATAGTACATAGGAATTTAACATGGTGACATACGCAGTGGCATGACCCCCTCCCCTCAAGGTGCGTGCGTACTTTGTAAATCCGGTCTAATAGATTTATTAGTTTATACTTGAAAGTAATATTAAAGAAGAGTTTTAGTGTATAGTTTAAAACATCACAATAAGAAAACTGTATTATACTGTACAGTACGGGCTATACAATACCATTTTTTAAAAATTTACAATAAATATCTTAAACCAAAATACGAGACCCCTCTATTCATCTCGTTTTTGTTAAATTTTTTTAAATGTCAAATTTAATACCATTTAATACTGATTGACATTCTCTTCATAAGTTTGTTCTGTGATCTCGTCAAACATTTTGCAATATTTTAGGTGAAAAAAATAAACGTAGAAATAAATGGTTATAATTTTAGTGGGAATGGCAGAGAACTTAGAAATATTATATACACTATTTGTGTGATCAATATATTAAATTTATGTTTCAATTGTTTGACTAAATATGCAAATGTGAAGCAATTTTTCATTTGAAATGAATCAGGGAGGAGAGAGAGAGAGAGAGAGAGAGAGAGAGTCAGTACATGGAGGCGAATATTTTATAAATGAGTGGTGTCTCGCGTCACCCGTATCTGAATGTGTATCAACTGAATGGTCAGTTGGCATCTCTCAACCAAATGGTCAGTTGCTTTGGATCCGTGCGTTTGTTATCAATGGAGCGAACTATTGACGCACTTTCTCCTACAACACGAGAACTGGCACTACTGTACACGACTACCAGTGCCCTATCTGTTCGCTCCCATTATACTAATCGTATAGTCGGATGCAATCACACGAAACGCGCGATTTTAATGTCAAAAACTTTTAGTTCAACGCGTGTTTGAGTTCACTCGAGAAACTCGATTCAGTAAAAAGCAATAAAACAAAAATGACATCAAAAATATCACTTCATTTCATTTATTGAACACATTTTCTATTTGATAAGTATTTGGCAAAAGTTAAGTCAATGAATTGAATGATCAAAACATACATACATTGTACTGTACAATATATTCTTAGTTGTGTTCAAATTACGGTAAACTAAATACTTGTGTTGAAAAGATATACATAACTCTGATTCTACACATTCTCTGTTTGAGACATTTATGACAAGACTTGGATTTAATCATAATATATTTGAAAGTATAATATATGAAAGGTACAATTTATTTAATAAAAAATTCTTACCATTAGTTGATTGAATGAAAAGTCGAGAATTGAGTTGATGTGTTGATTCTGTAAATGGGAATACCGTATCGTTATTATAAAGTATATATTAAGTAGAGAAGTATTAATATTATAATTTATAAATACCGGTTTGAGAAAAGACATAAAAATGAAAAAGTGATAATTAGATGAAAAGTGAATAATAGTGTTTGTTTTGACAACAGATATGACGGCAGTATTGGACCCAATGTTGAAGAAGATATGCGCCGATTGAGGGCTGAGACGAGAGTTTGCCGATTGGTTGGACTCCAAGAATCAGTTATCGATCATTGTTTGAGTGGTGACTGACTGTTGAACTGTTGGACAGGAGCTGTATATATAAGTTATATAAGATTAATAGGTCTTAATGCCTATTAGACGACTTCCTTACAAAAGATTATTGCAAAGGATTAACGTTTTGCCAAAAGATTATGTAATACAGCGTTAATACTGCACTAAGTCTATCAGCAAAATACTGGTCCTCCAAACACAATAGTCCTGTCCCTCGAGTTCTCGCGTCAATAAGAGCTCCAAGAGTTGGGTCCCAAACACATTGCTATTCAATATTTCACTTCAGACTTAACTCGTTATTACAAAATAAGGCAAATCTTTTGATTCCAATAATCACTTATAATATAATAATAATATAATATATGCAATATTTAACTCATAAATACTTTATTTAATTTATCAAATTATCTAAAAATATTCAATATTCAATTTTAATACCATTTATAAAACCAAAATATATAACCATTAATAAACGTTTCAAATGAGAGTTGCAAACGTAAATGTTTTTAATTTAAAGACTAAATGTTTTTATGAACTAAAAATGGGTTAAAAAGCGATAAAGAAAGGCACATAAAATGTATTTGGTAGATGTTTCTATGGCAGTATTATAGCGGACACACTCTCATGTGATTATTAGATGCAAATCACAAAAAAGAGTGAACAGGGAGTGAGCCAAGTATGGGGCGCACAGGCATACAGGCCAGGGGTCAAAGCCTAAAACATATTTACAGCTAAAAAGTCCGCTTATAATCCCCTGTCTTTACTTTATCAACACTCTCAGTCACCAGTATATCACTGTATGATTACTGATTGAATTTTAGCAGTTTTTTGTGCGATTATAATACACACAATATGATAGAGAGTAATGTCCACTACAGTACAGTACAGTACAGTATATCTATCACATCAAGCACTTCAATAAGGCTTATGTGAAGCAAATAAAAGGGGAAAAGGGGTGCAAAAATGAAATGAGTGGACACATGAGGTTTAGCTGTACTGTAGTGTTGGGTAGAGTGAAGTGCTTGACGACTGACTCGGGAGGGAGGGAGAGAGAGAGAGAGAGAGAGAGAGAGAGAACGCGGAAATATGTGACCAGATATTGAAGTATATGTACAAAACAAGGCATAGTTCTCTGTTCGGTCGGTATGGTATGGTATATAAGATTTTGGTGCTATTATACTGTAACACTTATGTGTGTCCAGTGCTTGATTGGATGCTGTAAACAACAAAATACAGTAAACAAAATACTATACTTTGGTAAAAATACTGATACCAAATAATGTGCAAACAAACGGTTCACTAATATATGAAAATATGTAATGCCCTAAAATAATACTAATAATAATAGTGTACTAATACTGTGACATTCGCTCGTATCTCAAGAGTATTTTGGGACAAAAATGTGCATAAATTATTTATTAGAGATTATGTTGTTTTGTGTCCCTAATAAACAAATTTAGTTTTTCTTTCTCTTGTGAACAAAACTCTGTCTCTAATATCATAACAACTGAAACGATGATAAGAAAGAGTAAATTCAAAGAAAATGGACTCAAATATCCAAACAATTGATTGCAGACAAGAGTGAAATGTCATTAAATTCTAGTTTAATGTTAAAACCCTTTTATGATGACAATTAAAACTACCGCACAGTTAGTGTCAAATAAATATTCACTATTTAACAGAACTGACCGTTCAGTCAAACACCCATTTATGGCCAGACCATGCAATCCATGACTCATACAATCAAATCAAACACTCGTTTGCTGTTTAACTCTTTTTATGATTTTGTCGGTAATTTAGTCTTTAGTTATTGTATTAAAGAATATACAACTCTATACTATACTATAGTACAGTGTTTTATACGGTATACTTGTATACAATTTGCAGTCAACTCATGGAAACGGTGTTTACAGACTGTCAATGCTATGAGTGGTGAGCACTGGATTGGATGAATTGTAAGGATATAAGGATTGTATGATTTTTGTCACAATTTATATCATATTTGACGCGTTATTACGTTTGACTTTTGCATAAAGAAAAGCAAAGTATGAGTGAATGTATGAATGCTTGTGAATATGGTTAACAGCTGTACAATGTTTTGTGCACTTATTAATAATATTGCATTTATTAGATGCAGTGCCAGTGCAAAGGCATAGACACTCTTGTTTACTCTGGTTTGAGGTAATAAAAGAGTGGACATCATTAGCATTTGATTAGATACTGGTCTATGGGTCTATGGGCTCAAGCGTGTGGTGTCTGTCCAACGCAATCAACTATATATTGACTTCGGTTGGCTTTTGCATCAAAAGTTCAATCAATTCATAAATTTAACCAAAACTTATGGCATATAAAGTAAAGTATCGTATAGTTTAGTACAATGCCATATGAATAGCTGTAATCATGATAATTAAGATATTTGTGCTCCCATTCCATCCAATTGCATAACTGTCTCACTTAACTGTATAACTATACAGTGTATACCACTATTCATATATTTATAGTATAGGATAGCATTCGCATTACTCTCAACCATAATCTCAGTATACCTTACTATATAATATACACTATATAACTTATAAGGATTTATTGTTTTATTATGAAGCACAATTTAATACTAAATTAAATACTTAATGTTTAAAATCAATCTAATATTAATATAAACATTTGATAATTCTGTTAATTGCAATAGCTACTGTATATAATTAAATGCTAAATGTGCAAGTATGTGATTAATAAATTTACAGTGATTAGTAAATAAGTAAAATAAGTGATTAGTAAAATGACAATAATTAACTAGAAATTAAGTTTTGTTAATTATAATTTATAGGCTTTTTGATACAGTATACCGGTACGTTATTATTCTTTAATAAACAATTATATTTATACAATAATTTTGTATATTATTAATATTATGTTATAATATATTAAGGATCTATAATATAGATAAATAAGAAAATTGTATTGCATACTAATGTCTAATGTCTTAATAATATTATGCAACTGGTTTAAACTTATTTTTATTGCACCGGTATTTGAATTGTGACATCAAATCGGATATCTATTTAAGTAGTCAATAATGAAACATTGATTAATGGCCTAAACTGAGATCAACTAAAAGTTTTATGTTATAAATGGTCAGCTTTTAGCAGTGGGTCAACACAAAAAAGTGTCGGACATCTGTTGGTCAAGCCTTTAGCCCAGAGCTATCACTTTTATAGAGGACTTACAACACAATCACACAATCAAATCCAAAAACTAATTCAAAGCTAAAGCTCTTCAAAAAGAGTGACGGTTTTAGAGCAAAAAAGGGCAAAATATATGCCGTTAGAGGTTAAGTGAATGAAGTAAAAGAGATTCCATTCAATACATGCCATATATATTACGGTGAGGTGAAGGAGAGGGGAAGTCATACCGCGGCGACAAAAAATCCTATTCCAAGAATTTTACTTTCACTCAAACTTTCAGTTCAGTTCAACTTTCTTTCTTTACGCCATTCATCTCTCTCTCTCTCTCTCTCTCTCTCTCTCTCTCTGCTTAAAAATCTTGTTTATGTGTTGTCCACAAAGTTGAATACTTTACTAAAAAGAGTGTTCAGTGCCTCGGAGGCAAAGGTGGCTCAATATATATAGAAAAGTATTTCTCCGTAACATTTGTATAGAATATATGGGTTTTTAGAACTCAAAACTAACTCAAGTCAACACACAATCAGTTCACTTGTGTTCAAATGTGTTCCTCATTTAAACCATTGGTTAACACAAGCAATGCTTTTGCAGAATATATCAAATGAAAAAAGAAAGAAAGGTATGACTAGTGGTCACATCCGGTCAACAGCTGTGGCTTATGTGTAGGCATCCAATCGAAGGATCTATAAATAGATTACTTGATTAAATATAAATTTAATTAAAAAAATTAAGGCAACAAAGTCATTTAATTTCTTGAAGTTTGTAATTTTTACTACTTTTAATCAATTTACATAAAATCAAAATTTTAAATGTTTTTTCAATAACTTATTATTATATTAGATAAATGGGGAAAAAGGGACTAGAAATCATTGAAAAGAGAAACTGTATTAAAAGCAGGCGTCGGGAATCGAACCCGGGTCCCCAGATTACATGTCTGGTGTCTAATCAAAATTTATTAACTGATATACTGTAACATCTCATACATAATACCACACATTATGAGACACCAAATGAAAGGCAAGAGTTTTTGAACAATTTAATTTGATGTGTTTTATCTGAATAACTTTGCAATGGAGTTAATCTTTAGTTGATTTGATGTCTCAAAGTTTAGAAAAACATATTTAATAAATATTAGGGCAGTAATTATGTTTATATGGGAATTGAAAGACTTGTGACGATTGTAAGAAGTGTAGTGCATTTGACAGAAAGGAAATCACATGAGTATCGGTCTGTCAGTCAAACAAATGAATGTAAAACAAAGTCTTGCGTTTTCTTCACTACACTGTAGTAATGCCCGACTCTTATGAAGTGAACGTATCGTATATAATGACCAAACATTTGCAATAATTGTTGTTTTGAACAGTTATTTCAACGGAAACTGGACTCAACTTAACAGTCAAAGGGTTTGTCGAGCGAACACTTCCTGGTCTGGTCTAAGCTCTCAAGTTTTAAATCACCAAAAATGTTGTGCTCTATTGGACAGACATGTAATTTAGTTGAGATCAGCAAAAGTGAAACGTCAGTAATGGCAGCAAATCCCTGGCACTGGTGGCACGCGTCCAACTGCTCGGCAATCAGCTGACCGTATCGAATGGGGGCCATATGGCCGGCCATACACTCATACATACATCCATACATCCAACCATACACTTACTTTCCAGTCTCCATCTACTCCAACATTACATCTCATACACCATATCTCTAGACAATCCAACAACACTTCAGACAGAGAAAGTGTTGAGAGAGAGAGAGAGAGAGAGAGAGAGCACAGGTCATAAAAAGTATGCGGAAGAGTATAATGTTTGAATGTCTTCTCCTTCAATAAGGAAGAGAGAGTTGAAGAGAGAATGGATAGACTTTTGGACACATTTGGTTGTAGACATTGTAGACTCAGATAATTGAATGACCAGACTTTGATCAATGTGTTGACCAAATTTTGACCAATTCACTGACACCCAAATTCTTTATTAATCTTGTATTTGTTTCAAAATAAATTGTTCACTATTTATAGAAAATTACATTTCCGGTCTAAATATTTGTGTTTTATCTGTTTTAGACAATTGGCTATATAGTGTCCCGATGATGAACAACAACAAATTATTGTCCTTCACTCGCATTGTACAATATTTCTGGTCTCAATTTGACCAAAAACTAGTCTATATTTTTGTTCCTTCAATATATTCAAATAATTTATATGTTTTAATCTTTTTAAACGCTTTACAGTGAAGTAGACTTTTGTAGATATTATAATATGTTATATTGAATAAAGGCTAGTTTTTGGCCAAATTAACAACAAATTACATAACTGTACTGTACTAGATAATGTATTGTAATTTGAAATTTTAATTGAAATTGATTTTATAAGTATGCCATAAAATTATCAATATATCATAAATCGTTATTAATTTGATTAAATTAGTGCACTTTAAATATTATATTTATATTTCGAAAATCACTAATTAGTAATTATCAGTATTAAATTTCAATACAATGTTTTAAGCAATACAATGTAATATTAATCAAAAGGTTTTTGTGTTTGAATTTTAAAAATGTTAGCAGTTAATATAATGAAATATTGACAATTCAATAGTTGTAAGTTTTGAATGAATTTTAAAACCCATTTTTAGTTTATTACAACAACTGGTGCTTAGAGTACCGGTGCAGTAGTGTGATCACTGATCAGTGAGACTAAAAATAAGTGCATTTCCAGTAGAAATAACGGTATAAACAGCATAACTTAGTTAAAAGGGAAAGGGTTAACAGTAAACCCTTTGAGAGGGAAACTAATCATTGAGTGGACGGACACGTCATTCAGTTGGCACACGAATGGCTCACACATACAATACAGTACTTTGTCTGACTGTATGACCCGATGACCATTGATAGCCATCTGCCCTCTCGGACAACAAAAAACTTTTAAAATATTCCGTCAATTGTTTAAAATAATAATACAATTTTAGATTCTTTATCTTTGAATTTATTGTGAAATTCGTGTGAAATTATACATAAAATAAATGAGAATTGATTGAAAGAACTGTAAGAATAGTATTAATAAAAGGACCAAACATTTAATGAATGAATTGTAGTTTGATTGCAAAGATTGAGAGGAATTAATGATAAACTTTTTAGAGACAGAGTTAATGAAAAAAGTTTAGTGAAAATGCAATAAAGTGTGAAAAGAGAGTAATATTAAGGAATTGGACTTATTTGAAGAGATGGTCCCAACTGTGATCTATATCTCAAGTATTATAGAGTGTGTACTTAACGTGAATTAAAACTTTTGGTTCACTCAAACAACTTTTATTAAATGGTCAAAGAGTTGGTGAGTTGCAGTAGTTTGGGCTCACTCCTAATATGTGAATACTGTATGTGACTATACTATATGTGTGAATGAGAGTATGAAAGTATAAAAGTATGAAAGTAAGCACAAGCCGACAAATTTCATCAATTCATTCAAGCAAACCGTTTGGCCAAACACACAGCCATTAATCCGATCAAAAAGTATTATAGAGTGTGTACTTAACGTGAATTAAAACTTTTGGTTCACTCAAACAACTTTTATTAAATGGTCAAAGAGTTGGTGAGTTGCAGTAGTTTGGGCTCACTCCTAATATGTGAATACTGTATATGACTATACTATACAGTACAGTACTATACTATATGTGTGAATGAGAGTATGAAAGTATAAAAGTATGAAAGTAAGCACAAGCCGACAAATTTCATCAATTCATTCAAGCAAACCGTTTGGCCAAACACACAGCCATTAATCCGATCAAAACCAACAACTCATATAACACCCGATGCCCTGCAATGCTCTACAATACTCTTCAATCTTTTGCTTTCTTTTGCACAAACTTTGTTCCATAGCTTCCATGCATACAGTCCCACAGCATGCATGCCTTACGTTAGTCCAGTATACCTACCAGTCCTACTTATTGCTTATTGCAATGTATGTATGCACACAACTTATGAAGACCACCAAAATCAATGATCAAACATCATATCAGTGCCAACACTGCAACTCAATCATAACTTTCAGACATTTCAAATCACTTTTATTCTTAGATCTAGGGCTAGGGTTAGAGTTAAAGCATTTTCATTTTGATCACGCAATCACACCAAAGCTCTTATAATATAATACATACAATTCCCACTGACCTCTCTCTCTCTCTCTCTCTCTCTCCTCTGCTCTCTCTGCTCTCTCTCTCTCTCTCTCTCTCCTCTCCATCTAGTGTTTAAAAATTAAATTAAAAATATTTATAGTGTGTCATCATAATGAATTAGCTATTAAATTGACACGTGAGATAAATCTGTATACAATACAGTAATAACAAAAATTATGCATTCTGTAGTATTAAATTAATACGTTAATAAAATTTTAAAAACCTGCAGTATTCATAATAAGTGCTAAGTTTTAGGAATTTTTGATAATTGATATGATTATTGCAACTGTAATTCGATATATTAAATTAACAGTTTTTCATTATATAAATTAAACACAGTAATTTTAAATGTTATTAAAATGTTTCGTATGAAACTCATGTGTTTTAAGTTAGACTAAAACTTTTAACATGAGGGGAGCATATTTTGCGATCATTTAACAAATTCATTACTTTTGATTGTTATAAGAAAATAAGAAATTTAGCCTGATAAATGTATATTTAAATGAGCTGCCAATGTTAAATAAAATTAATTGTATTTTTATCAAGTTCACTTTATTCTAAGACTTTATTTGATTATAATTATTGGGGGAATAGTTTTAGAAAAAGTTATAAAACTTGTGGTCGAGTCGCGAGTTTTGGTGGCAATTGAAGGGTTGGTTTAATTGCTAGTATATATATATATATATATATATATATATAGAGAGAGAGAGAGAGAGAGAGAGAGAGAGAACATAATGTGAACTCTTTTTCATAATTCTTTTGATGACTGCTTTGAACAGATAAATGAGAATAAGGACTGGTATGGTATGATATGTTGGTGGTATGGTCTCTGATATACATGTAGTAATAAGAATAATAGCAATAATGAATGCATTGGATATAATAAGAGTGCAATAACTGTAATCCGTTAGCATATTATAATAATATTAAACAGCTGCGGTTTGGTTTAAAATTGAAAGCATAGCCATTATAATGGCTTTCATTATAACCCAGTGACCACTGTTGACAGCAACCAGTTTTCAGTCATATTCTATAAAATATCATTTTCGCTGCAATCGACTAACTGACTGACCCATTAATGCCTTATCCCTATCTCTAACAGTATGCCTATGCCTATGAGCCCAATGGACAGCACCTGGAAGTGTGGTTCACTCGACCATAACCTCCGCTTAGAAAGGAGTGCAACTGATTTGTTCAGAAGATTGATTTGAATTATTGTAAAAAAGGATGTAATCTATAGTTAAACACAAATCACTGCAATATTCAATGCAAACCTATGCTCTCGTGTCATGTCGTGTGACTGACTATCAACTACAGCACAATCTTTTCAAACAAAACATTTTTTGTGGTTTTGACAAAATGACAAAATTATATTTTTTACATTCACTTACATATCCGTCTTGACATTACTCTACTAACTATGTTTTCAAATGTCTTATATTTTACACTATTTACTAATTATTCATTATTCAATCAATACATTATTGAATTTACAAGTTACAACAAAATATAGACCACACAGTCTTTTATTAATGTTACATTGCTACATCTAAACCTAAATCTATAATATTATATATAATATTCTGCAAAAATATGACTACTATTATTCTTAAAAATTTATATACTGTACTTGACTTTATCTCCTAAACATAAGCTTGTGTACGTACTTTTTGAATTCCACCTAATGGTCTTTTGAGTAAATTCATTTATCAATTAAAGTGATGTTTAAAAATTTAAATAAAAAATAAAAATATTTTCAATTATATTTTACGTTATGTTTAAAGAGTTTTATTTTTTAACCTGGTCACTTGTTACTTGTTAAACTTGTTAGTATTTACTGTACATTAAGTGTGTTGAGTGTGTTTTGCGGTTTGCTTTCTAATAATAATAATTAATTGAAAGACTAAATATTAAGGGCTCTGTTTTAGTGATAGAAAGATCGCACAATACTTGCAAACAAGTGCTGTCACATGCCATACCATTTCATACTGGCATACATAGTATGGCATACTGTGTACACCTTTGAGTTAAAACACTAATACTTTGTAGAGTTTGTAGGAAAAGGAAAGACTGACAATTGGGGCCAATAGTGTGGCCTATGGTATGGCTCCTGTAGCCTCATTGTGGGCCTACTGTGCAAATATTGTACCCAATTCTGGTTACAAGAGGTTAAAGAACAGATTAACTAAAACTCCTATTTTGGGATCACTTAAAAAGTTACGCAAAATTCTCTTTTATTTTTTCATTGAAATTTCCATCGAAATGAAGATTAGTCTCTGTTTGGCATTTGATACCAAGAATAGTGAAACCTTACACATAGTGTAGTGTAGTTCCACTTTAGAGATGGCTTTCTCAGAATATGTCACACAATCACTGCTCCAAACAGTTGTTTAGTTTTTTAACATTATGTCCAAACATTACACTATTTGAAAGATAAGCACCACTTATGTGAACAACAGTTTATGAAAGCAATTGCCAATTGTGTGCATCCATTGCATCCATTGCTGGCACTCCTAATCAAGTTTATGCCGTACTGTAGAGGAGGACTACTTTACGACTGGCTATGGCTATGGCTATAACTATGACTCACTCTATTAAGATATACACTTCATTGTGTGGTCTCTTATATTATGGCCAAAATTAAATCCATTTCGAGATCAATAAGTCTAAACTCAAACTAACATATACTGTATTCGGTACTCATTCCCACAAACACTTTTTATTGATACTTTTGTGACCCACTATAAAAAGGCAACCATTTTATGATTTGTATTAATGACATTATTTAAGCCTTAGATTAAGAACTTTTGGACCCATTGTGAGTATAACATAGAAATGGTTTAGTCGTCGATATGATAGAAAGTGAGAGAAATGACAAAACCATTAGTTAAAAAAGTTGAGATCATCTCTAACTGTAAGACACATCTTGCAAGACATGAAACTTTACTTACAGTTATATAACGACAACACATTCTCTCATAACTTTCAATTGAGAAAAGATGTGTCGCTAATGACAACTCATCACCAAATATCCAATTATCCACTCTTACGACTAATAAAAGCTATATATTATAATCAATACTCACTATTCGCTACAATTGTGCCAACTCTACTGTACACTATTTACACCTTGTCTATTAAAACTCCTATTTATCATTTTACATTTTAAAAATTGTCTTAACACATCAAGCATTGTATATAAATTATATATATCAACAATTATATTATTATATTAATTTTATTTTCTTATTTAATAATATTAGCTTTGATATATTAAAACACATATCTCTGTGCTTCAAACCAAAGGACACCTTCAACTCTGCTTACGCTTACTGACATTTCGTAAACTTCGTTGAAAATACGTAATCAAACGATACTCACGTGCAAGAGATGTAATCAAAATCGAATGTAATACTTATCTATACTTTCATAGGAAACCAAACGCCGTGTCTCTATATTTAACTTTGCATTATCATGATTAAGGATGCTAGTTACCCTCTATTAGGAATAATATTGAAATAAGTTGTTTTTAAAATGGTTGTATACAATTGTAAAAATTGTTGACTTTTAAATTCTGTAAATTTTAAAAAATTATTGTTAAGGTTATGATGAATATTTTTAAAAGCTTATATGAATTTAAAATCATTACGTAATCATTATATCTGTTACATTACTATTTATTAATAAAGTTACAGCGTAACAACATCAATAACTTTTTAAAACTGTTTGTTCAAGATTAAAGAATATTTGTATCATATACTGTACAGTATGTTAAAAATCATTGATTTAATAAATTCAAGAGTTTTACTGTGAAAGCACTAAATTGTGTTCAAGAATGG